>JAAMXK010016251.1:0-23034 GCA_019693575.1 Thalassiosira oceanica | reverse complement strand
CACCCCCTCAAGAGCGACGCGGAGGTTATCAAGTATGTCGTATAGTCCGCCCGACCTATCCCGGACAGAATCTTTCCCCCCGGCAGCTTCGATGGTCAAAAGCTCGTTCCTGTTTCTCCCAAGGAAACAGGTCTCGGCGATGCGTATCTCAGTGTTCAAGTTGTTCGTACTATCTTTACGATCAGGAAAACAGAGTACGGTTGAATGAGAAGCAAGTAATATTATTGACAAAGTTATCTTGAGAGAAACTGACCTTGCCCAATTTTCGCTTGCCGGAACGCATCGTTTTCGCGCAAAGTTAGGACATCATTTCGCAACTCTCCTATGAGGTCTTGTTTTATGAAGTCATGAATGATCACGAAGCCATCGTCGGCCAACTTTTTCATGTCCTGAGGTGATAATATTGTCGGACTTGCTGTGGTGGCGAGTGCCGCCCTCAATTCGATGTTGCTACTAGTGCTGCCACGCTGCGCCCCGGGGCGAACAGTGAACGCAAGGCTCGTCTCGGCGGTGAGCGCCGCCAACACGGCCATCGCGGAAAGGATGGCATTTGCCCGCATCTTGACTCGAGCGCTGACGCCCGTATTCTGATCTGTGCTTGACTGATGGGCGGACGAGAAGCGGGGACGGACCGAGCCAGCCCACAGAGCAGGGTTGCTACTAATGGCGACGGAGTGACCAAATGCTCTACCGAAATTCCACTGCGGCCTCTATCCACGTCTGCCTCAGGCCTCAGGCTGAACTGATGTGATGTCGAGAAATAGTCAGCAATGGTGACAGACAAGACAGTGACACCCGCCCTACGACGTGCATACTTACGCTCCCCCGCCCCCGCGCCGAGCTAGGGCGCCGCGCCGACCACCGATGCGCGACGGACGACACGCGAAAAACAAGTCAAGTCCAAAGTAAACAGCTCCTCTCGGCGGACACGGGCACCGCAGGGGGACCGGGACCGTTGGCATTCTTGATCTGTATAATTGACCTGGGCGCCAATGAAGCCCTCGTGTTGATGCGATTGGTATATCCGTTGATGGTCTTCCGCTCGCCACTCACCAACAATAAAGTGGTGCACCACTTCTGCCGTCCCAACAGCTAGCGCCAGCACCACACGGCCATCCCGGCGCCCCTTCCAACGATCGGGGAGCGGGGACACCATTGCTTCCCAACAAACCTCGAAATGGAAGAGCAGTGGGGGCTTAAAGAGAGCGATGCCACCGCTCATAACGTGATTGTTGGCAGAACCGTCGTCGTGTGCGGCGACAACGATGACGATGACATGAGTGCAATCTCCCAGTCGCAACCGCCGCAACGCGCAACGCAAGCGATTAAGGTGGCCGCAGCAACACAAGGCGGTGGAGGACACGCCGCGAAGTCGACGAGCGGCAGGATGATCTCTGACGAGAAGCTGCGCGAGATTGCGATGTCTTGCCGAGGCAAACGGCGGAGACCTGTCGGGAAACCGCCTGACCGTCCACGATCAGCGCGCGAAGATGACTGCAATAATGCGCCCCCTCGCGAACGTCGAAGAAGGAGGAAGACGCGCGCTAGGTTCGAGGAGGGAGCGGAGCCCGCGCCGGAAGACACCGCCGCCTTCGCCGCGTTCCGCGAGCTGTCGCGGGAGCTCAAAAAAGAAGGGTGGACGACCAAGTTGTCAAACAAGGCACATCCTGGCAAGCGGTATTACTTCAACAAGCAGCGGGGCATCAAACAATGGGAGTACCCCGGGGACTGGATGATAGGTTTGGTATGTTGCTCCAATCCCGGCTCTGCTTACCATACGCATGTTCCGACTGACGAAGTTCTTCACGCTCAGGAACTAAACGTGCCACGTGAAGACGAGACTTACATGAACATGACATACCTCGATGAAGATCGGGATCGACAGAGGCAAAGACGGCGAGAAGAGAGACTCCGACGGAAGAGGTCCAGGTAACAAAGCATGTGAGATGTTTGCTACTACTTGGTAGATCGTGTGGATAAAGATGGGGTTGTCTAGAGATTATATTTGCGACGAAAGATAAGAGGGATAGCACCTCACAGCCAAATCTCTGCGACGTCCTTCATGTCGAACCGCTGCGCACATGCGGGGCACTTGCGGCTTCGATTTTTGATGTTCACATCCACGCATTGCTGGCAGAACATGTGTCGACACCTCAGTAGTATGACATTCTTCTCGCGGACGTTGCAGACGGGACATGTCACCCGAGACGACAGGTACTTCACCTGCGTTTGCATCTGCTCCATGGTAAAGGAGCCGTCGCCGCCGCCATGCTCAGTGCAGCCAGAGGCCGATGCGAGTTTGGCCGATTCGCTTGCTTCCTTTCTCAACACTGCAAGGGACTCCATCATGGACTTCCTCCCTTGTTCCTTGGCGTTTCCTTCGGACACGAGGTCATCGCACCTTTTCCTCGCGACGGCAAGATCCTCTGATACGGAAGTCAATGCCTCCTTGGCTTTGGCGAGCTCGCACTGCATCGCGTCCTTTTCGGCACGAATCTGCTGGCACTCGCCCTGCTTTTGCTTAACTTTCTCGTCGAGCGCCTCCTTTTCCTTCAGTAACTCTTCGCCAACCTTGTCCCTTGCATTGCTCGCCAGCCTCGCCGCGATACCAAGCTGCTCAGCTGCCTTGGTCTTCTGCAGAAGTATGACCTTCTCCTTCTCCAGCTCCTTTTTCTTCTGTTGAAGATGCAATATATTCGACAGTGACTGGGCGTTCATGTCGTCCTTCGTCGAGGACTGCTGTAGCAACCGTGCGTTGGTCTTGAGGAGTGTATCCCTCTCTTTCTCTGCCCGCTGAATAAGCAAAGGTTATGAAGGTGCTCAACACAGGGATGAATGATTCCATCGTCAGCGTGCAAAAATGCTCACCTCTTGCTTAAGTTTGGCCTGGTCCTTGCTCAAAACCGCCGCAGAAACTTCTTTTCTTGCCCTGCGGTAGTCTCTTTGAAGCTTCTCGACGGCGGGATCGCTACTGGAGATCGATCGCCGCAATGACGAACTGCTACTGTGTGGACTCATCGATTTGTCCCCAGACTGGGGCGGCGGAGCCGCGGTAGGGTCAGTGCCACTTTCCTTACTCCTACCCCTGGCAGCAACTTTCTCGGCAACCATCTTGGCATTCTTGGCCTTCATCTCCTCGAACTTGGCCTGTAGCTGCTCGTTCATCTTGTGAGCCTGGTCAAGCGACTCCCTCAGTTTTTCTGTGCGTTTGTTGCCTTCAAGAGCCTGACGGAGGTGTAGCTCGAGCTCAGCGGTGCGCTTGGCATTCGAGAACGGATTCGCTCCTTCCTGAATGGCAGCATCATTTGTACTGGACTCGCCTTTGCCGTTGGGTGCTCGATTCCTATCGCTTTCAGAAAACTGCTCGACAAGTTCCGCCCACCGCCTGCTGTGCTTCTCCTCCATCTCCACAAGCGTCTTCTTTGCCAGGTCAAGGTCACCCTTGGCAGCGGACCACTTGGCCATGATTTTGGAAGTTTGGGACTCCAGCTCCTGAGACTTCCGCTCGGCCTCGTTGAGTCTCGACAGTGTCTCGACGAAAAGAGGCGATTTTCGAATAGATTCCTCCCTCAGGCACGTTTCCGCAGACTTTTTTGACAGAACCAGGTCGTTAATCTGTTTGAGATGATGTTCCCTTTCGCTCAGTAACTAAACAAGTGCACAAACATGAGATCCGAACACCAAACTTCCAAAATATCGAGATCATCCAAGGTCCTACCTCGGATATCTTCTCATCCCGACTTTCAGCCACGGCCTGGACATCTTGCAGGCTCTTTTTCAGCTGCGCGATCTCCTCGGGATTGGCACTCGACTCTCCTGCATCGCAGCCGTTCTCAGGGGTGCTATCAGCCGTGACGGCCTTGGCATGCACACTGCCTGGGCTCGGCGGTTTCGAAGCCACGGCATCGATGTCAGCCAGCGTCTCGGAGAAGCTCGCGCCGCCGTCATCCTTTTCAACGGCAGCCATTATTTCCTCCAGGGTCATCCGGCCCGATGCAAGCCGGTACAGCGCGCGGCGAACGCGGCGCTCGGATGCCCCGGCCTCGTTGCGGGAGTTTGCCATCTCCTCGAGCTGGGACGTCGTCGAGGATAGCCGAGACTGCAGTGATGACACCCTTGCCTTGAGCTCCACTATATCAGCCGAGCTTGCAGACTCGGACGCACCGCCGTCGCCAGGGTCACCCTTCGCGGAATTGCGCAACAGGTTCAGAATGCCGTCCTTGAGACTTCTCGTCCGCGCCGCAAGATCACCCACGAATCCCTCCATGTCGTCCAGCAGGATTTTTTCCGAAAGAAATTCAGCTTTCTCGTCCGGTTCGAGTTTCACGGTTATTCCCCTTGTGTAGGACTCGAAATCATTCGGTTGAGGTCCAGTTTGGGGATCTTGGGTCAAGAGCGAGCGAAACATTAAGAGAGGGGCACTTGTTTATCGACCAGTATTAACCCGAAATAATGATTTACCTTCCGGGTCATCATGGTCCATTTTTGTAGATATTTGATTCGGATTGGAAACCAGATCAAGCAGCGAGTGCAGAATGTGCGTCGACGATTCCACATCCGCCCCAGTGCCAGTGCAGTTTGGTCCCGAGGTAGTATGACCATTCGTTGTCTTTTCACAATATTGTTTAATTCATTTCGATTTAATGCCGCCGGTATAAATTTTGTTAGTTGCAGAATCAGAAACAGGGCAGAAACAGGGCAGGCGACGAAAAATCCGAATGATTCAAAAATTAAAACTCACCCCCACGCCAATGGGCCTGAGATCCTGACCTATCGCCTCCTCCAGTCCTCTCCAACTGCTCCTCACCTCCCTAACAAGGCCGTCGACCGCCCTGCACTCCTTCCTGCGGTATTCCCTCTCCCTTTCGAGCAAGTATATCCGCCGCCTATACGCATAAAGCTCGCTCGCGAGGGCCGAATTCTGGTGCTTCAGGAAGAAGGCGGACTTGTCGTCTTCGTCGTCATCGCTCGCACCCGGCTTGCCACCCCGGGCCTTGCCAGTGGACTGGTAAGCCTCGACGTTCCCCGACGAGTCGGCGTTGGGTGGACTCCTCGGCCGCTTCTTCGACACGGGCGGGATTAAGGGGGGCGCGTGTCCCTGGGCCGTCATCGATCCGGACAGCGATGTGTGGCGCGATGCCGATGACGACGAGGCAATCTGGCCGGCCTCCAGCTTGGGGACCTTGGAATGATGGCCGTGGTGGTGCGGCGCGACGCCGTTCCCATAAGCGGACGGCGACGAGGCCGGGGCCTGCAGGACCGGATCGCCGAACTCCTGCTTGACTCGCTCGGCTAGGGCTCGTTTCATGGATGCCTCGCAAGCGCTCGCGGCGATCTTAAACTGCCATCAATTGTTGCAAATCCTAGTGGATATATGGATACTCCTTCCGTTTCAAAAAAATCAGTGGTGCCCCGGCCCTCGTTCGACCTTCGAAACGTTCGATCCTCCGAGATGCGAGAGAACACCCAAGGGACAGTGTGGATTGTTGCAGATGCTATCTTTGTTGGCACACCCAAAACGAGATCTTCCGTTGATATCCCGCACAAGCACGGCTAGGGCCAGAGCGGCTCGGCTCCGCTCGATCTTTTTTGTCCCGGGAAATTACGTCCCGGTTGCTGGAGAAGGGCAAGGGGTAAGAAGATCGTGGAGTCAACAATATGATTTTTGAAGAATCACCGAGACACTTTATGGTCCAGGCGGTTTGGTACCTATCTCAGAGTTCCGAGAGGGAGCCTTGGCCTGCCATGCCTTGCAACCGGTTCTGCTTTTCAGGAACTTACCACGCGCACCCAGTCGATGAAGACGAACAGTCTCCAGGGATGGGATCGATACCGGACAGCAGAGATGTGTGGCAGGCTGGAGCTCGGTTCCAACTCTCTCAATCTGTCTCATGTAATTGTCTCTCTGTGTTTGTGTGTGGTGTTTGTGTGGTGTTGACGCTGTTGTGGTTTGGTTGTGGGGGCGATAAGGGGGCGGGCGGCGCGGGCGGGGGCCCCGGCGCCGATGCGGCCGATGCCAGTCGCCGCCGGACAGCGTGCCCAGTCGCGCCTACGATGTTCGATGTCGTGTCGCATCGCGCGTGCCCAATGTACATGCGTGTACGGCATGTACAACATAGTGCTATCGTAGCATAGTGCTATCTATTGAGTTGACCCCGCGCCAGCAGGGGCACCAGTGCGGGCAGTAGCAGAACAAGCGATTCAATCGCTGTTCGATATCCAATATATCATGTAGGCCCCTGGATGCGCCGCGCGCGACAGCCGGCCGATTACCCTTATCGTACCTACTTAGACTAAGGCTCTGCGCCCCCTCGCCCCGCCCACAGCGCCCACTACAGCACCTACAGACTAATCGTATGTAGACCTCTAGGTACCGTAGCTAGACAGATCAAAGATTGATGTTAGTCTGAGAGGATCGCGGCTTCGCTCTGGTTCACAACTTTGAGAACTTATATAGATTCAGATCAGATATCCTCGCCGCCCGGTTTTTCTCAGAATTGGGGAGGGAGAGAGGGACAATGGAGGACGGCGGAGGCGGCCTTCTGGGCCCCGCGCTCGACCGTCTCTGCGGCCCCAGCACGGCGACCGTCGAAGTCGATGGTGTCGATGGGGAGGTGGTTGAGAACCCGACAATGACAGCCGACGACGGCGCCGTGCCGGACGACGAGCTCGGCGAGACCGTCCGAGCCACGAACCGCCGGGCGTCGTGGTCCGGCGGCGGCGACGCGGCGGCCGTCCCGGCCCCCCCCGACCCGTCCAGGTCCGACCCCCACGCCGCCGGCGCCACGGACGCACTCGCCGCCTCCCGCGACGCGGCCGTGGCGGAGCTCCTCGGGATCTGCGAGAGGAGCGGCGTTACCGTCGGCCCGCGCCTCCGGCGGGCCATACTCGGCGAGGAGATGTACGACGCGAGCATCGCGTCGTCGGCCGGGTCCGGCCGGCCCCGGCGGTCGGTCTAGTAAGTCTCCTCGATTATGCGGTGTGCAAGATCTTCTGCACTGACACGCATCATCGAAAACATGAAGCGCCAAGCGCGAGAGCGCGCTGACCTTCCTCGCCCGGCGGAACAACGAGAGCTTCCACGACGAGTCCGTGACGAGGGATTCGGACGTGGTCGCAGAGATACGGAAGCGGGTCGACCAGGTGAACGTGCAGGGAACCATGAGCTTCGAGGTGCGGGTGCGGGACGGTTCGTTCACCGTCGATAGTCCCGTGGTGAGCGGGAGCAGGAAGAAGGAGGCTGGGACGCAGCACATCCCCACGGTGACGAACGGCGGGGGCTTTTTCAAGTGCTACGACGCGGTAAGGAGGCTGGCGACCACGGGCACGCTCAGGAAGGAGACGGAGACGAAGGTTATCATGGATGGTGTCAACCTGATCCTCGAGCAGGGGAAGATGTACCTCATCCTGGGCGCTCCAGGTCGGTGATGATGTATCTGTTTCCTTGTTTATGTATGCGTCTTCTTTTTTGGTCTGCGCTCGCTCACTTCGTCTGACATTCTGGGCTCGGTTCGCAACATCAACATCTACCCATAAGGCTGCGGAAAATCTGTCTTGCTCAAGATGATCGCCAACCTCCTGCCCCGCGAAGACGAGAACACCGTTGGGGGCACAGTCACCGTCAATGGCATCGAGTCGACCGACAAGGGCGTCATCTGGACAAACATTGTCTCGTGCGTCGACCGGATCACCACGCATTCAACCAAATTCACTGCTGAATATTCTTAACTGTCTTCTTTACTTTCTCTCTCATTTTCTCCTTGAAAAAGTTATGTCAACCAGATCGAACGCTTACACGGATACCTCACCGTCAAGGAGACTATCAAATTTGCATTCGACTGTTGCTATGGCCAGACGCACCGCGGGCCGTTTACCCCCGAGGGACCCGAGCAGGACGAGGCCGTGGCGAAGATGGACGAGGAGGACTGGCTCGTCAACACCATCATGCGCGCCGTGGGCATCAAGCGCGTGGAGGATACATTCGTCGGAGGCGATCGGGTCCGTGGCGTATCGGGCGGCGAAAAGAAGAGGGTGTCGGTCGCCGAGATGATGGCCTCCCGGTCCTACGTGGACTGCCTCGACGAGATAAGCACAGGCCTCGACGCCGCGACGACCTACGACATTTGCAAGCTCCTCGGGGAGGTGACCAGGATGAGGAACACGGTGCGCATCGTTAGCCTCCTGCAGCCCCCTCCCGAGACTGTGGCATTGTTCGACGAGATCATATTGGTGAGGCTCTTCGATTTTGCGTGTCTCTCTTGCACACTGCTCCAAACCCCTCCTGTGCACTGACACGCAATCGAAACTCTCCAGCTCGACAAGGGACGGGTGTTGTACTTCGGGCCCGTGGAGGAGGTCACGAGTCACTTCAAGTCCCTCGGCTACGTCCAGCCGCCGAGGATGGATCCCGCCGACTGGCTCCAGGTGAGCCTGTCTGAATACTGCTGATTGCGCCAGCAATTTCTCTCGGCGCGACTCATGTCACCCTTCCGCGAAGGCCCTCCCGACCAAGGACGGCGCCAAGTTTCTGAAGAGCGGCGAGGAAACGGTGCACCTCACGAACGAGCAGTTTGTTCAAAAGTACAACGAGAGCCCGAGGGGACAGGACATGCTCCGCCGCCTCGAGTCTGAAAGCCCCAAGGGCGCGAGCCTCGACCACCCCGCTTTTCATCGTCGGTACGCCAATTCGACCTGGGAAAGCATCAAGGTCGTGTTCTTCCGTGAGTTCCTCCTGTGGAGGCGGGACACGTACGCGCGAAAGGCGCGACTAATGCAGGATCTGATAATGGGTTTGGTAGTTGGGACGACCTTCTTCCAGATCGACGACCCGCAGACTTTCATGGGCGTCGTCTTCCAGTGCGTCTTCTTCGTGAGCATGGGCGCAATGCTCAAGGTTGCGCCTCAGATAGATGTCAGGGGCGTCTTCTATAAGGAACAAGATGCCAACTTCTACCCAACGTGAGCCATTTTTGGTGGAAACTCTCTTCTTCTTCTTATTTATTTTAACAAACTACCCGTCAACAGCTGGATCTACGTCTTGGCCCGCGCCCTGGCTGGCATCCCGACGTCGCTACAGGACGCTTTGATCTACGGCTCGCTCGTCTACTGGATGGCAGGCTTCACCTACCAGGCATCGAGCTACTTCATGTTCCTTCTCCTCATACTGTTATGCGCCTTCACCTGCGGGGTCATGTTTTCCTTCTTTTCGGCGACAATCAAGGACCGGCCCACGGCACAGGCCTGCATGTCCATTGCCCTTGTAGTCCTTGTACTCTTCAGCGGCTTCACTGTCCAGCCGGATGTCATTCCGTGAGTTTTCATCTCGGAGTTGCTATCTTCCGCTGGTGCAGTCGCTGACCTTGGTTCTGCCACTTCTTTGTTACTCCCGTTACTCCCAGTCCTTATTACGTGAGTTGTGGCAGCATGAACTTGTCGAAGAATTATTGACAGTTTGATCCTCACATCTTTGTACGAAGATTTGGATCTACTGGATCAACCTCTTCGCTTGGACGATCAGAGCCGTAGTCATTAACGAGTTCGAGAGCGGCGAGTACGATGAGGTGGTGAATCCTCAGACAGGAGAAACACAGGGCGAGGCCATAATGCGACAATTCGGATTCACCCTCGACGGAGAGCCGTTTCATTTTGTATGGACGTGGTGGACTGTCCTGTTCTGCATTGGCCTCGCTTCAGTCTCTATCATTATGAGCGTGTGGTGCCTAAACCATGTACGCTTCGTGACAGGTGGGTGCGGGTCTCGACTCTTACCCTTCTTTCGTTTTCGGTCTATCTTATTGATTCTCTCCCTCTCGATTTTAGGAGGTTCTTTAGGTGGAGAAGAGGCTACTGCTGACCAGTCTATGAAAACTAGCAAACTCACGAATTCACAGGCGGAGTCACTCGAGAGTAGAGGGGCAACCATCACGTTCAAAAATGTTAATTATGTCGTGACCGCGTCTACATCGAAGGACAAGCTTCACCTCTTGAAGGGCATAAGCGGCTATTTTGAGAAGGGAAAGATGACAGCATTAATGGGTTCGTCGGGAGCGGGGAAAACCACCTTGATGGATGTTTTGTCGCTCCGGAAGGCAAGTGGAGATGTATCGGGGGAGATTCGAATCAATGGCTTTCCTCAAGATGCTGATGGCTTCAGGCGGATGAGTGGATATGTCGAGCAGTTTGATACACAGAGTCCCCAACTCACCGTGCGAGAGACAGTCGAGTTTTCTGCCAAGATGCGCCTTTCTGAGGAAATTCCCGTGGCAACAAAACAGAAATTCGTAGATCACGTCTTGGAGATGCTCGAGCTAGATGGCATATCTGGCTTCCTCGTTGGCAGTGACAGCGCTGGCGGCTTGAGTTTCGAGCAGAAGAAGCGTTTGAGTATAGCTGTTGAGCTAGCGTCAAATCCCTCTGTAATTTTCCTTGATGAGCCAACATCCGTACGTTCCGTGTCCTCTTTGGAATTCGCTTACCCAGCATGCGGTTCACTGCTCACCATCGTTTTCTTTCTGCAGGGTTTGGACGCTCGTGCCGCGAGCATTGTCATGCGGTCGTTGCGTAGAATCGCAGACTCTGGCATCGCCGTCGTAGCCACGATTCACCAGGTAGGTGCGCGGACGCTTTCGTTCTTGCTCGCCATTTCACGAACTCAACGCGCCAATTTCACGCATCTTCCAGCCCAGTGTTGCAATCTTCAATTCTTTTGATAGGTGAGTTTAGTTTTGTGACTAAAGGTTTATAGTACGTAGGCATTGGCTCATTGCAGTCTCCCGCCAGCCTCCTCCTGTTGAAGCGCGGTGGGGAGGTAGTGTTCTTTGGCGAGCTGGGGGACGAGAGCTACAATTTAATTGAATATCTTGAGAGTTATTCAACCACCAAGCCCATCAAGTCAGGCGAGAACCCAGCAACTTGGAGTAAGTTCCAATTTGATGTCTATTGGTTACGATGCAAGGCTAAACTTTCCTGTGTAACAGTGCTTACCACAATTGGCGCCGGCTCGGCGGGTGACGGTGATGGATTTGACTATGCGAAAGCCTACTCTCACAGCCCACTTGCAGGTGACTGCATTAAGAAGATTGACGAAATCAACTTCGAACCTTCCGACGAGATCATATTCCCGTCACGTTTCGCCACTAGCTCTTGGACGCAGTCGAGAGAAGTCTACAAGCGCCTAAACAAAATCTACTGGCGATCGCCAGGTTACAACCGCGTCCGCCTATTGGTGAGCGGTATCGTGGCACTGGTCTTTGGCTCAGTATTTGCCAGCCAACGTGTTCCTGTCACCGAGGGCGATATGAATTCTCGCATTACATCCATCTACATTACAGGTGGGTTGACGCAGTTTTCCGAGTCCACCTCTTTACCTCTCACCAATATTATATTACAGCACTGTTTCTTGGTGTGAACGCGATGAACACTGTATTACCTGTTTTTGAGATGGAAAGAAATATGTTCTACCGCCACTCAGGTGAGAAAATTTTCTCATTGCCAGGAGGTGCATTTGTGTCATCCGTGCACTCAGACGACATTGCCACTCAGCCGCCATGATGTACGGTAAGGAATATCTCGTAGCTCCCTACGGCCTATTTTTGCTTTTCCCTTACTCATATTTCTCCCCCAGATTACAACGCAATAAATCTGTCATTTCTCCTTTGTGAGGTGCCTTTTATTGTACTCGCATCCTTTGTCTTCACGATTCTGTGGTGTGTGTTCAGTTGTACTACATGAGAGATGAGAGATGGAGATGCATTTTCGTTTTCGTTTTCTCACTCGTTCAATTCAACATTCAATTCAATTAACCAGGTATTTCACGGTGGGATTTTCTCCTGAGGCTGCGAAGTTCTTCCTATACTGGCTTTTCATGGCGTTTAGCTTGGGCACATTCACCTTCTTGGGCCAGGGCTTCATGGCAATCTTTCGGGATAGCACTACTGCACAGGGGTTTGGCGCTCTGTTGATTGGAATGTCTTCGATCTTTGGTGGCATCATTATCCGTAAGTGTCCTAACTGCGCCTCAACAAGCCGGAGCTCTGCCACTGACACGCATAATCGAAAATCAGGGCCACAACACATGCCTAGTTTCTGGATATGGGGTGCGTAAAAAGCTGGTTTTGCTGCTTGTAACTTTTTGTCTGAACTTATCCTGTGTTCTAAGCATATTGGACATTCCCACTGCACTACGTGTACGAGGGTCTGTTCACCAGTCAATTCAACCAAGATGAAACACCAATCACTCCTTCTTACGGAAGTCCATTTTATGACTATGTCAGGACTGAGTACTGTGATTGGGTCCCGGCAGGTGAACCCTTGCCAGACGATTGCACAGGCACAGCAGCTGATTGGATAGATGTTGCATTTGGGGGAAATTGGACTGTTGAGAACATCAAGTGGGATATCGTGTATCTAGTAGGCGCAAATGTTGTTGCAAAAGTCATGACAATGTACGGTTTGAAGCAAAAGAATTATCTGGCAAAGTGATTCGAAACGGAAAGTTTCAGTAAATAGTAGAAGTGAGTCAGAGCTCCGAGTAGGCCGCGAACTTGTCGCACGAGCTTGCCTGCCGATTGGCGCGCACTCGTTATCATGTCTGACCCAGGCGAGCAAGGCGCTTCCTCCACACCCGCTCGTCTAGCCAATGGGGTTCCACCACCATCGGCGCCATCGTCGCTACCGTCCATCCCAATCGCTCCACTGCTCTCAGGTTCGACCGTTACAAAGTTGCGATTCCCCGTCCCGGTAATTATCTCCTCTACCAGGATCGTTTGACCGCTCGGGGCCTCTTTCGTCCCCTAGAGCGGAGCAGCCAATGAGAAGGGACCTGGCGGGAGCCAGCATGCATAAACGAGGTTGACGAGACGAGGAGACCTCACTTCTGCGAAAGAATCTCACCCGTCGTATATCTGTGGGCCTGTGGGTGTTCAAAGCAGTCAAGGAAGTCAAAGAAAAGGAAGATGGGCAGAGAGAGTGTAGGCATAATCTAATCAGAAGTTAAGGAGAAATGTGAGTTAGGAGCTACTTGGAAGCTCTGACACTGGCTGCAAGGAACTTGGACTTCACCCTGGTGGTGAGAGAAGATTGGCCTGGTTCCAGAGTTCCAGATGGTTTATTTAACTTTCGTTCTTGGTCTCGTGTTTCTGACTTTCATTGGTAAGTGCAAGGTGTAGAACGACAGCCTTCCTTACGCCACCCTGCTCATAGAGACCCTACCACTCCAACTCGCTTGGGTGGATTGGCCGACCCAAAGGTATGGTGCTTTTCTTTTCTTTGTCCCTCTCTAGAGCCTTTCTCATGTCCCTATTGAAAAATCCGAATAGGTTTCAGTTGTGAAACGATTCCAGGGCCCCGTAGGCTCGAACAAACTCACCAGGCGTCTTCAGGATCATCTCCCGAGTAATATCCTAGGACTCTTCGATATTTGATATATCCAAACTAGTAGGTATAGTTTCAAGCAAAAACCAAATTTGTGAGCTGTCAAGATCAGAAGAGAAGTGCCAATTCTTACCTTTTCATACATGGATATAGCAAGGCTTTATGTCGGTGGAAACATGGGGATGCATTAATTGACCACCACTTGGCTGAGCATCACAGCATTAGAACCGTCCACACTCACGAGTTGGACGCCCTGACAAACAGGTCAACGAAGTATGCATTGTACACCTGACTGCTTGTGCTCTCCAGGTCTTCCATCAAGGTCTTCGCCAGGCCAAGTCGTCGGTACATTGGCGCCACTGTAACTGCACTGACGTGTCCATGCCACAAATTCTCTGCGCCCTCGGATTTGCCAAGCATGTAACCCATTATGGAACTATCGGGTGCTTCCGCGACAGTGAAAAGTTCCGGCCACCGAGACATGTAGCTGCTCATTAGAATAATGCCAGCCAGTAGTCGGGTTGGTTCAGGTTACATGACAATTTTATTCGATCTCATTACACGGTCCTCCTACCTCAAGTAGAACGGCATGTTGTATGTCTCGGTGAGAACGTCGAGGTTGACATTGTTGAAACGAAAGAGATCGTTCATGTGAAACGGTCGTGTCGAAGTCATCTTGGCTGAATAGTAGATACTATGTTGGAAAAAAGAAAATACCGCACCACGTTTGCTAGACCGCACACGACCTCTTCTGATTCATTCGCTCCCATGGTGCCCATGGTCGGCGTCGATTTGTCCGGGCTTTGTCCGCTCGATTAACCCAAAGATGAGTGTAGTCGGGTTAAAAGCCTCTCAGCTGCCGCTGCCGCGCTGCCTGCGCGCTGATACATAGAGTTGAACCCACTAGGCTAGAGGGGGCGCTCTCGCAGTGCTGAGCCTCCTGCCTTGCTTGACTTCATGCTCATCTATTCCCTCTTCCAATCAATTAATCTCGTTCAGTTGCTGGGTGGACAAAGCCCGTCCAACCTCAATAAACACCCTCAACCTCAAATATCCTAAGATCTCCAAAGTCCAAAAAGATCCACCAATCTCCAAAACCATTGGTGGGGTGGGTGCTGCTGGCCGCTATTATATGTGTGAAGTACCATGACTGATGACTGCCTCCCCCCTGGCTTAGTCCTGCTTAGTCAGCCATGCATGCAAGGCTCTTGGGCGCATGGGTCCAGTTCGCTCTGGCTAGCAATTTGTAAACACGATATCGGTCCACCACACGTCCTTCTGTGGCATTAGTTAGCAGCAGAGTCGTTTTGTGTGGCAGGGAGGGGTTAAGCTCACTCATTCTTTGGCAGTGGGTAAAGCAAGCCAGCCAGCCGTCCACCCATGTCCTCCTCTGCCGCAGATGTCCACACCCACTGAATTGTCCTCTGTCACCAAGCCGTTTATGTCCTCTGCATCGACTGCAGCAGAGCGGTGTCAACAACATCCTCTGCATCTGCATCATCCACTGCCACCAAGCTAGCTGTTGTCAGGCTGGGATTTGAACTCACAAAAAAGAGGGGGGTTTCGGCGTTCCACTCCCTCTCTCCCCCCTCCCTCTCGCTTCACTCTGTGGAAATCAGAGTCGTGCAATGTGCGCAAGTCGTTTGTTGCTCTTGCAAGTCGGTTGGCTCTACTTACTTGGTGAGCAAGCATCATTGGTTACATAGTCGACAGGAAGGAAAGCAGGCAAGACAAAGCTCGGCTTTCTGGCTTTCTGGCTTTCTGGCTTTCTGACGGCCGCCGGAGGCTGCCGACGGCTCGGCTCGTCATGAACATCTAGATATATAGCGGATGCGATCATGTGGTGGCGGCTCTGACAGATCCGGGCCCGTTGCGGCCTCGGCTCAAGTTGTTTGCTCTATCATATTGTAGCTAAGCGATCTTTCAACGGCATAAGGATGCCGAAGGAAGCCATCTACGCCGATGCGAAGCGGACAGCCCCAATCCTCGGATTCCGGAGATTGGTGCATTGGTGCAGATGTCTTTGGATCCCCCGTACACCATGACGTCATGGAGATCTCCTTCTCGCAAGTAGTAAGTCCAACGCTCTCAGCTCAAACCAGCATTCACTGTTGAGGTAGAAATAGACCTTGAAGCAAGCAAAGCCCGGCATTCCGATTCCGTCAGCCGCCGGCGGCGGCGGCTCGGTATGAAGGTCTAGTAGACATAGCCGACGCGATCATGTGGTGTGACGGCTCTGATTGGGGCCCGTTATCGTCGCCAGCAGGGGGCCAAAAGGTGCCTCGGCGAGGCTTGTTTTGTCTGTATGGTAGGAGTGATCGCGAGTAGGTAGTAGGTAGTATTATCTAATTTGATTGTCTAGTCCAGCAGGAAGCAAAAGCTGTGTGCCTGCCTTTATTAACTAACGGCGGGTACGGCGGCAGCGCGGCCGGCCGCGCTTTAGATGCTAATAGTAGTAAGTAGGTAGTTTGACTGGTGACTGGTACAAGTACTATTATTAGAGAAAGGCTTGCAAGCCTCTCTTATAAAGGCTTGCCTGTACTCTCTTATGAGATGAAGGCTTGCCTGCACTTTCTTCACCGCCATTATTTGTCTCTTTTTCAGGATGGTACCTTTAAAAAAGACATACACACAGGATGAATGAATAAATGAATGATGAATGAATGAATGAATGGATGGCACACGGAACTGACTGAACATGAGAAGGTCTTCAAAAAAAAACAGGGAAACAGTACGGATTATTTCAGTATTGTGTGATGCGAATTTGCTCTGTCGAATTGCCTCGATCAATGCAAACTGCGCCATTCTTCCCGCAGTGCAAAATCGGCTTGCCTTCTTCGGCTTCACCCCAACAAGTATACATCTTTCGACACGGGTCGCAAATCAAAACAAGAATTCTGCATCTAAAGCAACGAGCCTCCTTGTTTTCGCAAGGAGCGTGGTTATTGTCGTAGTCGTCGTGAGGACAGTTGCATATCATACACTTGCCGACAACCGAAACCTTCTCGCTCTTGCCGCTGGATGGCATTCCACTGCCAATTACAGGGTCAGTTCGACGAGGGTCGAAAACAAAATTCCTTCCCCTATACAGGCATAATTTCTCATCATCTTTGCCTTGCTTTATTGTAGCCACTTCTCCTTTGTCGCCAAATTGCTCCAGATAGTTTTGTATTCCGCCCTTTAACTGGTATACAGCAGAGGGAGGCTCCATCCCTTTCCAAGCCCCTGAATTGCTTTCTGAAATGCCTTTGAGGTAAGAGCCCGCTCGTTCGCACCTCACGCCGCCAGTGCAATACATGAAGACTCGACGACCTGCGAGAGCCTTAGCTGTTGTTTCCGAGTTAAAGACGTCTGCCATCGACGAATGCTTCCTCGTGTTAGGCATCAATGTCTGCAGATTTGGTACAGCGAAATGTCCGATATTGGATTCGTACACATTGCGAACATCGATCAGTACGTCTCCTTTGTTCAAGCCGCCTTCTGATGCTTCCGACGCACGAAGAAGTGCTGCGTTCCATTCGCTCGGAGATAGGTGTGTCGCAGCTTCCTCGTTTTTCCAGTCCACGAGGCACGTGTCGCGACAATCAAGTTCCATATCCTTCTCCTTCCTTCTTTGCCTACGGCGCTGCCTGCATCTCGACCTGCCGCCCTTGGATTTGGACTGGGGAGTCTCTACTAGGGACACCACTTCTCGCGTAACTCGGACCGACAAGCTATCAAAGAGTTGTTGGTGTACGGGAATGTCCTTTCGCAGGTGGCAGTATTTCATGTCCAAGTCGATATTATTTGATGGGGCCGAACCGCCATTTGGAGGCGCGATGAGTGATGTCGCCAGCTCGTGGCGAAGTTTGCTTTCATACTCTCTCAAGTCGTGTCCCCTTCCGCTCAGGACCCCATTGATTCCCTCCGTAGAAACGCGTATCCTCCCATTTAGACTGGTTGCTTTGCACGTATTTGTGTGGAATTGAGCATGACTTTCCACACATTCAATCGTGACGTAGCAGTAGTACAACAAAATCATCTGCTGCTGCTCGTCCCGCCTTCCGAGCATTCCGGCTCCCTGGACTTCCTGGGCTGATACAACATCAACGTCAGAGCCAGCGTCGACTGGTGCCAAATCGTCTGCCATGTCTTTTGTCCTCCCTCCCACTGTTTTGAGATTCTTCGGCCCATCTTGGAGATGATGGCCGCCCCACCGAGAGATTACCATAGTACGATATTGGTATGTAGGTAGGTGGATGCCGAGAGTCTCTGTGATCGAGATCTCAGGCGGGTGTGTGGAGGTGGTGTGTGGTTGGGGCTGGTTGCGCGATTGCATTGCGAGTGATAGTCCGAGTTGAACTGGCGACACTGGCGATGGCCGGCGGCCGTGCGTGCGTGATCACGACCTCCGCCCGCCCGGTGCGGTCCACCCGCCCGTCACCACGCGGTGGTCCCCGCTATTTTTAGGCTTTAGGCCTGCCTCTTTCTGCTGCCGCCGCCGGCGACGGAGTCGGAGGATCGAGAGTGTTCCCGGCCGGCAAGGAGAAGTGCTCGTTGGTGTGGTCGTGCGGGGCGGCGGCGGGGCGGGGCCGGCTCCGCCCCCGCCCGGGTCGGCTCGCTCGCTCGTCGACTTCGACTCGGGCAGCCAGCGCAGCGCAGCGCGCGGAGACGATGCGCCGCCGCCGCCATCGACGGATGCGCGCGGCCGGCCGGAAGACGTGCAAGCCTGAGTCGAGCCTCGGCTACGTACATAGTAGGTACGCACGGCTACATACGGACGATACGAATGAGTAGACGCGGAAAGACGTGTCGGAATCCGATTCCGGAGGATTTGGAGGAACACTCATCAGCAACAGTCATCATCGAATCATCGAACAACGTTCAAATAAAACAGAGAAGCCGAGAAGACAGCGCGGCACACGCATAGGTATCGCATGGGATGCCGTGATCTTTGGTGGAGGCGAGCGGATCATCGAACAAAGAGAAGCTCACAATTCCCGGACATTACCTAGTTCACTTTCCCAACATTTCGAAGGAGCCACTCCAACAACTAGTTTGAATCATGTCTACTGAGGTCGCATCTGGCGCTGTGAGTGATGTGTCTGTCTCATGTGATGGTTGGCCGAGGGCCGAGACTCTTTCGATTCGTCGCGTCGGCCGCGACGATCGACGGCGACCTTTCGACGCGGACAGTGTGTTGGGGCATCGACCGCCGGCCGCCATCGCTCTCGACGCCGACGGTGCATGTGATGTTTGCAACGGCGGGGTGAAACATCACTCCCGCTGCATGGCTCTCACTCTCTTGATCCTTTCATTTCAGCCGGCCGAAATCAAGAAGTACAGTACATACCACGTCAATGTAGATCCTGATCAAGATGATAAGGCCACGGAGATCAAGCTCCTGTCCTTCAAGAGGCCCCACATGCGCGCGTTCCACTGCTCGTGGATGGGTTTCTTCACGGTACGTCAGCGACTTTTATTACTTAATGTCCATCATCTTGGGGTGTCACCTTACCTTGATTTCCTCGAACAGGCCTTTTTCATATGGTTCGCCATCGCGCCTCTCCTGCCGGAGATCAAAAATACCCTTGGTCTGACCAAGCAGCAGGTCTGGACGTCGAATATCTGCTCAGTTGCCGGAACGATCTTCATGTAAGCAGCTTGTTATGGTCCATCGATTGCCGAACTTTCGTCTCACGTCTCCATTTTTGTTTACTACTCAAATAATATACAGGCGATTCATCAATGGTCCGATGTGCGACAAGTACGGCGCGCGTCTTCTCATGGGAGTGCTCCTCATGGCTGCGTCCATTCCTTGCGCGTGCACTGGACTGGTCAATAGCTCGGTCCAGCTTTCTGTCCTTCGCTTCTTCATTGGACTTGGAGGATCAACATTTGTCTGCTGTCAATTCTGGACAAGCCGCATGTTTACGAAGGAGGTCGCTGGTACTGCAAATGCACTTGTCGGAGGATGGGGCAACCTCGGAGGTGGAGTGTAAGTCACTTTCCTACAACTCAACCCAACAGCTGTGTCGAAATCTGGACTGACCTTCATCTCGTGTCTTCAAGTACTCAAATTGTCATGGGAACTGCCCTCTTCCCTCTCTTCAAAACTGGCATGTCCCCCGAGAGGGCCTGGAGAACTGTGTGCCTTGTTCCTGCCTGCGTTGGATTCTGCCTTGGCTTCACTATTATGAGGATCTCGGATGATGCTCCCAAGGGAAACTACGCTGAGATGAAGAAGAACGGAAACATGGCTGAGGTTTCTGCTGCTGCTTCCTTCCGATCCGGAGCCACCAACCTCAACACTTGGATCCTCTTCATTCAATACGCTTGCTGTTTCGGTGTTGAGTTGACCATGAACAACGCTGCCGCATCCTATTTCAAGTCCAAGTTCGAGCTCTCAACCGAGTCTGCCGCTGCCATTGCCTCTATTTTCGGCTGGATGAACCTGGTAAGCACAGCGCCTTGGTTTAGAAAATTATGCGATTATTATGCCGTTCTCAATTTGAATTACAGTTTGCCCGAGGTATTGGAGGATTCATGTCTGATAAGCTCAACTCGAAGATGGGAATGCGTGGACGTCTATTGTGGCAGGGACTACTGCTCATTCTTGAGGGTATCATGGTTTTTATCTTCAGTAACTCGAATTCCCTTGGTGTCGCCATCTTCGTCATGGTTATCTTCAGTGTGTTTGTCCAGAGTGCCGAGGGATCCACTTACGGTGAGTGGTGCAGTTCTGTTTTCCTCTCACGTTGCCACAGATCTCATCTCGCTCGCTTAACTTCTCTGGTAGGCATTGTGCCGTATGTCAACCCGCCTGTCACTGGAAGCATTTCCGGTGTCGTCGGAGCTGGTGGTAACTGCGGCGCTGTTGGTTTCGGCCTTGGGTTCCGCCAGCTTGAAACCAAGCAAGCCTTCACCCTAATGGCTTCCACCATCATTGCATCCGGTGCCCTCACCTTCCTGATCTGCATCAAGGGACACAGGGGGCTCATCACTGGCCAAGACTCTGAGGAATCCATTGCTGCCTGGAAGAAGACTGGGGGTGCAGCCCCTGCTGCCGGTACCCTCCAGGTCCCTGAGCCTGACGCCGAAGCTGCTGAGGAAACGGAGAAGGAAGCTGCTGAGTAAATGGATAAGTGAACTTGCTTGGTAGTCTCCTGATGGATCAATTTTGACGATGCTAGGTCAATCTGGCCTTATCTATGTGTGTCATAGAGACACAATTTTGAATGCGCGCCCAGCTACGCCACCAGCCACCCCTATCCTAATTTTTCACAAGTGCCTTTCATGGAGAGTAGTTTTTGTTTATTTGTTTTGTGGACCCGTTCCAACAAGTCGCACTGGAAGAGCGTCCTGTTGATGATTTTCTAAGTTATATAATTGACCGGCATTATTTTGAGATCACGATGCTCTGAAAACGAGCAGGAACTTTCCGTTATCTATTTGCCCTACTAATCCCAGTCGCATTTTGTTCTTTGGCTTACATGTTAGCTACACACTCTAGAGCTCTAGTAGAGAGGTCTGTTCCATCCCATGAGGGTCTGTGTGATAAAATTGTCAAAAACGAGAGACAACCTCTCCTGTGGTTGACTTGCGACTGCAGCGCTGTCCGGCATGTAGCCTTCAGCATATGAAGACTCCAAAAGTCGTTGGAACATGTCTGGGTACATAATAGATGGGTTTTCATAGAGCCTCGATGGATCGAAGCCAAGTAGGTTAGTTAGCAAAAGCGCTAGATAGAGAGGAAAGGGCCAAAATTGGCTGGCTGAAGTCGCGCTGCAATTTTGGAATGACGGGATCACCCAAGGGGGAGGATAATATCTTCTGGGTGAGGATTTTTGGAGGAGGAGCGCTTTCAGGATATCTTCCTACTTCTCCCCTGGGCTTACTTGTCTTGAATAATATTTTAGTGCAAGCGACTACAGCACCCTGTCAGCTTGGCTGGCACAACGGCACAAGTCAACAACAATGGTAGGGAGAGTCAATCTACTCCATCCATGGCCTCTCCTGGTGGCCCGATGACGGCGCCCATGTTCCGATGGCCTTTGGCCGACGCACAATATCTATCAAACTAGCCGGTGTACATAAGTAACGGCAAATTTGTGCATCATCGCACCAGCCCGGCTTGGATTCGTTGATAACGTCACTTATTCTATAGAAACGGGCGTTAATGAAGTTAGTTGGTATCGAACTTAGTCTCTGTATTGATTGCGCCACATGTCCAAATGGGACCATCTACATCTACACCTCCTTCTGGCAGACTCCACCTCTACTTACATCGCAATACTTCAATGTTCACCTGAGATTCGGCCGTTTTTGTAGTCTGGCTGTCCCAAATCCAATGCCTTTATGCTGCCTTAAACCCATTCCAAGTACCATATGTAGACCCGCTCCCTCATGTCTATCCTCCCTTCATATACCCATGGGCACTGAAGAAACACCATAAACACCTATGGCCACCTCAACTTCCATCCCAGCCAGTACCCCAATGTTCACCTGAGATTTCACCGTTCTAGCAGCCTGGCTGACCTTAAATCAAACGGTCTCAATTGTCCTCCTCGTCGTGGACTGCAAGAAGGCAGATAGAATTTCTAGTGGAACTGAATGAAGACTTCCCACACATAAAACACACACTATGCATATAATCACATAAACACTTAAACAGTCGACAGTGAGTCAGGACCAATCCTGACAGGTCCTGGCAATCTAGTTTCATTTCCTTGTTTGGGGCAAAAGTATGTCCATCCTTCTTCCTTCTTGCCTACTAAAGCATGTAATCGAACCGTTACGCTGAGTCTTACCAACCTCGTGGACTGACCGTGAGCCCAACTGATTGATGGAAGGGGCCCCAGCACAAGGCTAGGGGCCCAACTGGGCGGGAGCAGGACCAAACAGCTCGCCCCTGTTGGTCCCGCCAGGCCTCCATCATTGCCAAGGCCAAGTGTGCCCCCGAAGGGGTTTCCGTCCAGCCTCGAGGAGGGTGAAGCACGTCAGTTGACGCTGCCCTTATTGAGATGGCATTGAGATGGGAGATGGACAAGCGCCCTGTGTCCCGGGTGACTTGAACCACCGGCATTGAGTGCCGGCAGAGGCAATCTCGAAGTTGTCCCTCCTCTCCACGTAGACGGGATCAACCTCGGTTGGTGTAGGCAAAGACTTGTGGTATAGAGCTAGGACCAATTAGAGACTCGAGAGGCCTGTGGCGGGCGCACTTGACATCTTCCAGCCTCTACTCGACGTCGACAACTCCTGGTCCTGTGAGCTCTCGATGGCCTTGTCATTGCTAAGACTAAGACGTAGCTGGGCTCAAGGTACGACTGCCGTGGGTAGAGTTAGGGAGGTGGAGCCTATGGCTGTCGTATGTGGGGAATGAGGGTAGAGTTGTGCCCGCAGGCGTTGTTTGTTGGTCCATGGTCCTTGTGGAGGAAACCCTGTGGAAGACACGAATGAGGAAGGACATCCTGCGATCATTGGAGCGGCTGCATAAACACTTTCAGAACGAGGAACAGATGAAGGCAAACGGACAATGCACTCTATCGAACTGGCTCAAGGTTGCATCAAATCCCACCTGGGGAATATACTATTACTATGCAGGCTGACCAGTGCTGCTTCCTGAAGGACAATCCAAATCGCTTCGCGCGTATAATGATCGTCCCGACGGCAGCTGGTAGAGTG
>JAAMXK010016217.1:0-10598 GCA_019693575.1 Thalassiosira oceanica | reverse complement strand
ATACCCTGTGGACAATCCCCACGTATGCAGCGTAGGGGATAGGTGACCAAGAAACAAGAAAGGTGTCTTCTAAAGTGTCTCCTACAATATGACACAAAATGCATGTGTCTCCCCTGGAATGGGGAGATATCAGAAGCATCCAGAAATGACTCGTAGAATAATAATCAAACAAAAAATGGAAAAAATCTCGGCTGCCTGAGCAGGTGGTCAGGCAGGACCGAGGGGAAAGGGTCCTCTCTCACTCTCTCTCGGCGAGCAGCTCGTCATGGCTCAAATGTCGGCGGCACATGCTTCTGAAACCGAGAAATTGGAGCGAAAAGCCGCACGTGTCCTTGCCGTCGTTCGGTGTTTCGTCGATGTCCTTCGCTCGTACCAATGGGCGGACGCCAGCATTTTGCCGAGGGGAGGCGTGAAAGCCAGCAGTTTGTCATTGGCGGATCATATCGACTCAGGTGGAATATTCCGTCAGATTCATGGGATATCAGTCGGGCATACGTTGGAGGATCGTCACGGATCAATTCCAGTGCTAGTTAGCGAGGCCGATGATGTTGGTGGCGACAGGGAGCGGATACTTCTTCTGATAGTCATACCTCTGCTGAAACACTTGACGGACTGCTACACCGAGCTAGACAAGCTCCCGCAGACAACTCGCCAAGTAGAGGATGATCGCGGAAACTTGACTTCGGATAATCGCGGGAAAAGGAAGACGAAGCAATCGGCCCCGCCCCCGCCGGGGATGCTTTCGCTCAATGACTACACCAATGTTGCGTGCTTGCTTGAATTCGTCGTGTCCGTATCGCTCGTTCCATGCCTCGAATTTCCCTCGCTTTGTTTCCCCGCACTTCCGCTGAGCCCCGAGGGATGCAGTCGGGCAGAGGCGGTCGAGGTGTCGACACTGATGTCGCAGAGGCGGTGCCGCGCCCTTCCGAAGTCGCTGGCGGGGCGGATATCGAGACAATCGCTGGCATGGGGGACGAAGACTGCAGCGGAAAGTCAAAATTTGAAGGTAGGAGAGGCCACGTCATGCAACATCGTCACAAGACTGCTCGAAAAACACAACGAAATGGCTCGGGTTGCTATTTCCGTCGGGAAGCTGGTGCTACTAGATCGCTTCCGCCCTATGCTCCTACCGAGGCACTTGGGCGACGTCTACCTCTGCGTGTTCATAGCTGAAAGGCTTAGGTGGTATCTCATGAAGTTAGACAAGGATGTCAAGCTCCCGTCTTTTTCTTCCCGCGAAAATCAGCTACTCGATCAAGCCAAGGCTACGCAAGAGAAGATTGCCACTGAGCTTAGCGAGTTGGAACGAGCGCTGCGAATATCGTCGCTCGAATTTCAATCATCCCACATTGCCTCCGTTCGAATGAGTACTGTGAAACAGGTTACAAAGTCGGTCGATCCCCGCGAGTCGGCCCTAGCCTATAGAAATCTACTGGGCGGAGGGGCAGCCATGCTCCTCGCGCCGAACAGGCCATGCACTCCCACTTGGTTGAGAATAAGGCTCGGCCAGTGCCTAACGAATATAGCGCGGGATGATCTGGAGTCTGTCGTGGATGTTTTCGTCGCTTCCGCCCACGGACCCGGTGGCAACGATGGCGGTCACCTTGACGACGAGATAATGACGGGTGCGGCGGCCCGGCTGGCGAGGGCGTTGTGTGCCAGGCCTCTGGGCGCCAAAACGACCTCGGATGGAGCGGCAAACACCAATCCACTCGAAAGGAGTCTATGTCGGCAACTGATCCAGTTTCTAGAAGAGGACGGAAGACGATACATCGCGGAAATCAAAGTGAAGAATGAAATCGGTCTTGCGAGGCCCCGAGTGTCGGTGGCCATGGCCCTGACGCTCTGGGCGACAATTTCTCAGCTCGCAGTGTCGACTCTTGACGAGTGTTTCTTCGGCGCATTGTCGAAAGGTCTATTCGACTCGCAAGACTGGGAGAATGAAGCACCGAGGCAGTCGGCAGCATCCATTGCCTCGCTGATGATAACTATCCCCTCTCTGTTAGATGCGTCAACAAGAAAGAAGATCCAATCGTTCCTACTTTCCGACCACGACGGATTCACCGTGTTAACGTGGATACTAAACGCATCAACGTTTTTGACGGATGGCGATCAGATAGTGTCGGAGGTCAACGCTCGATCCGCAGACAACGCTGCTCTTTGTAAACTTATGAATACATCTCTGGTCCAGATGCTTCGGTTTCTCTCGTGCGATTCAAACTTCAGCGACTCAATTATCAGCGATACCCTGCTGCAAGCCATCTCCCCGAGATCAGTTGATTTTGATCCAGTTTCTGCGCAAGTGAAAATACCACATCACCATCAGAGTGATCCGTTGGAAGAGCTGAATAAGATGCAACGGCGAGCAGGGGTAACCGTTGAGGCGATGAAGCACCTGCCAGATAACTCGCCACTACCAAGTAATCTCTTTCGACGCAGCTTGGGTCTGCATTTCTCTTCGATTTCGACAACGGACACTGAGCTAGGGCTGCCTGGGCTTCGGAATGTTGGCAGCAAGGAAGCCGCCTCAGCAGCCAGTGTGTTGGCTCTTTTGTGCGAACAGTTTCAACCAAGTGCATTGCTTGGTGGCGTCGAGTCCGGCGTGCTGCAACTGCTGGGTCTTGTGATTCATGCGGCCTCGAACGTTATGAAATTGATGTCATATACATCCGATGCCGAAGAGTCATCGGAGGAGATACTATCGCTGACTGAGATCATTCTAAGTTTGTTGATTGCGATGCTGGAGCTAGGATCCGAAAGACGGGCAAAAGCCGACGAAGATTTCTTTCAGTCTCTGCAGCCTTCGCTGAGTACCATATCCGCTGGTCACGCTGAGCATCTCAGCCCCGACATTTCAATGATCGTCACCCAGTTGGCCGAAATGTCGAGCCACGCATCGGCCCTGATCGCCGCTAGGGGCGTGGAATCGGCTGATCCGGAACCTGATTCGAATGCTGATAGCTGTAAAACTCAACTCGAAAAGAGTATTGAGAAGATGTCAAAAGCAGAGGAGGATCTTCGGTCCACACAGCCGCCAATTCGTGCTCGTGGCATCGTATCCATTCGCCATATTGCGCGATCACTCGAGCCAAATCATCACGAGAGGCAGACCAGGCGGCCATTAGTTGTGGATGTGGGCTCCACGATGCTCTCAACCCGGGAAGAAGCATCCCTCCTAGTGCGCACCCTGGCGAAACTGTGTCTAGAGTCACTTGCTGACGACGAGTCATACGTTTATCTCGCAGGTATCCAGAGTCTAGTTGCAATCGGCGACGCCTTTCCGGCCGAGATGATGCCACTGATTGGTCAGGCAGTCGCCAAAGGAGAGATTTACCTGGATGTTCTTTCAGGCACCGTCCAAGCACCCGTGAATGTTTCCCTGTCTCCAGAACAGCGCGTCAAGGCCACCGAGGCGCTGATATTCATGATACGCAGGCGCGGTGAGGGGATCTTCCTATACGGTAGGAATATGATGGACATGATGTTGTATGGGCCAAAAGATGACCTGGGCGAGACCTCCAACAATGTAGAGATTCAGCGGCAGACTCACTTATACTTCGTCAATGACACGGATGATGGCAAAGAGGAGGATGAAACCGATGAACGCACTCTTCGTCTAAATACGGGCGGTCCGATATACTCAACCGAAGAGAATCAATTGATTCGCGCGGGTGCTATCTCGGTCGTCACGGAGTTGATTTCTGTCCTTGATGGGACGACCATTGCGTCCTACTGCTGCATCCTCGTACAACTCGTCAACACGACTCTATCATTAGAAACCTCGAGGCCGATAAGGCGATGTACCGCCGGTCTCGCTCGGGAGCTTTATTCCTGTTCATTGAAAGAGGTACTTGGAGGTGCTCATAGCGATGCATCACATTCCTCTTCTGAAGTCCTTCTCGCTATCATGAGTGCACCAGATGAAGAATCCAAGTTACTGCAGATCCTCGAACAATGTGTGGCCGGAACCAGCTTATCGCCTGGGCACATGATCGACCCCGCGACCCAATCTAGGTGCAAAGAGGCCCTCGAAATACGCGATGAACTCGTTTCGTTAGGGGTACTGGAAGTTGCAGCTATGGTTGCCGCCTCGAGAGAGACTTCTCCGGCAACCTTGGCCGTTCAAAAGGCGTTGGCGAAGTGATCACTTGCATATTATAATTCATGAAATGCGTAGATGTGCACACATGGAGTGCCGTTAATTCAATAGAAATAAATAGTCTGGTTCAAAAATGACGCTTATGAGAGTCACAAGATGAACAGAACCCCAATTAGGTTGTTATGGCCATTATTGCGTTGACTAGATCGCCGTCGTTGTCCTTTAGCGCGGCCACGGCCTTTTGTCGCGAGCAGCCAGCCTGAGACATGACCAAGTCTATATCCTTCGCGTCAACCCCATCCTCGTCGATTGCGGGCTCCTCGGGATTTGTTACCTCAGCCAGGTTCGGCACGTCGTCCTTCTCGAAGACTGTCTCCATACCAGGCGGCTGTTCCTTGACCTTCTTGGGAAGACCCGCCGCGCCCCCAGCCATGGCAGCCTGCTGAGCAGCCGCCTGTTGAGCCATGGCCATCTGCTGCTGCGGGTTGGCGCCCTGCCTGGCCTCGCCGAAAAATATATAAGTGTCCGACTTCCCAGTCCCTGATGCCGTATAGACGTCTGGCTTGTCGATGAAGAAGTAGCCCTTGCCATCTCCCATTTTGAGGGTGACGCGGTCAATGCCTGAGACCTGACGCATCCCAAGCCTTTGCAGCATTTTACGCGCCTTTTTCTCGTTGCGGTTGGTCACGCTCCTCTGTGCAGTCTCCGCGTCTGTCGATGTTGGTTCGGCGCCGGCTACCTCAAGCTCAGGCACGCCGTCTGTATCTTCCAACTCCGGTACAGCTTCATCGCCATTCTTCTCGACAGTCGCCGGAGTCACAGGTTCCGACTTTCCAGCTGGTTCTTCTAACTCCGGTACGTCGCCATCGTCTTCTTCCTTGACAGCTGCAGAAGTCGCAGGTTCCGACTTTCCAGCGGGTGCAGGTCTTGATTCCTTCACCTCAGATGACTGAACTTGCACCTTTGCTGCTGGGCTTTTTATTGTTTCGGCCTTTTCCCCTCCTTTCCCTGCTTCTTGGGGTGCAGATTTTGTCGCCACGGGCTTGCTGTTGTCCCTCTTGCTGTTGGACTTGCCGATCACCTGCTGCGTGTCTACCACGACAGTGCCGCCCTTGTTCAACAGTTGCTTTGCCTCGTCTTTCTGCTTTTGTTCCTGCTTCCGCTTCTCCTTCTGCGATAGCGAGTATTCGAGCTCTTGAGACATTCCTCCACCTTGCCCGCCCTTGTTCAGTATTTCCGTAGCCTTTTGCTTGCCCGCCTTGGCCGCGTCCTTCTTAGCCTTGAGGGCTGCTGCCTCGGCTTCTGGCGTGGACAATGCGCCCCCTTGTAAGTTTGCCGCACGGTCCTTCACGCCTCCTCTAGCCCGCAGGGCGGCGAGCTCCTCTGTTAGAATGCAAGTTTTGAGTAAAGCAATGACAGGTAGGGACGAGGACGGACACGCGTACCGGCAACAGTCGGCATATTGTGCTGTCCTTGCTTTTTTATGATCTGTCAAGATCATGAAGAAGTGAATTTTGTCAGCAATTGTAATCTACGGAGGAGGACTCTTGCTAAACACCCAACACACCTTGGAACGCGGTGAAAGGAGGTCATCTGAGGCCGGCTGGACTTCAATTTCAGGCACTTCAAGGACTGCTGTTCAACAGGCAAAGGACACGCACGCGGCGCAGATCCGAGGTTGGATGAGCTCTTCGGTTGAACGAAGTCAAATAAATGAGAAGGGCGGAGTCTTACTCACCTAGAACTTCCTCAGATGACATTCATTAGAAGTAAGTTCCTCGCGGGGGATAGCTGTCCCAGCAGGCTGTCCTATCCCTCCCACGGCCGTCCTGTCGTCCGCCTCCTGCCTGCGCCCCTTGGGTGCGATGCCGCCGCAGCCGCAGGCGTGCGGTTGGTGGTGCCGGTGGCCGTGGAGGCGATGAGGGTTTGGTGCGGTTGGACGGACGACGGACGGCCGGCCGAGCGAGCGAGCGGCGCCGCCATGCGAGAGCGCA
This sequence comes from Thalassiosira oceanica, assembly GCA_019693575.1. NCBI lineage: Eukaryota > Bacillariophyta > Thalassiosirophyceae > Thalassiosirales > Thalassiosiraceae > Thalassiosira > Thalassiosira oceanica. Next base: position 4,505 of record JAAMXK010016217.1, on the reverse strand, counting down.
GCAGCGGGGTCGAGCGCCCTTTCGCCCGCCCATTCTATCGTACATAGTGTTCCCAATCTAGCAACAGTTTGAATCTTGTCGGGCGCTTCCAATTGCGCCCAATTTACCAGGGCCGGCCCCCAACGATACACAGCGTCCAGGACAAGCCGGTAGGTCGGTCAGCAGGATCTGAGGAATCAAGGGAACGCAGACACCAGAGTGACAAGGTTTGACTCTACAACTGAAAAACTTGTCTTCTTGGCAGTCGTCACCAATTCGACCCCCTCGTCCGCCCGCGCCTGATGGTGCGCTGCATTCACCGCGCCGCCGCCTAAAACAATACAACGAGTCGTGCGCTTGCTTGACCTAAAAGCTGATGTTACTGATGTTGACATTTCCCACCGCGCGCCCCAATCAATATCGCAGTAGTCGTGCGTCTCGCTTTCTGAATGCAATTAGGAGAACGACAGCATATCGATTGGATGTCAATTTTATCGATGGGCGGCGACGAAGAAAAACATACCAGTGTCAGTGACACGATGACAATCGATCGCGAGACGATGATCTCGTACGGTTCGGTTACACCCCAGCACACGGACCTCGAAGAACGTCCATTGACAATGGAAGGAGAGAAGAGCAACCCTCGGAGGTATTTCAGCAAAAATAAGTTACTGAAGGACGAGGCGGAGAAGATGACGCTGCTTGCAATCCCCGTTACGTTCACGTATTTGCTGGAAATGCTCCCCGGGGTGGCTTGTGTCGTTCTAGTTGGCAGGGTCGAGAACATTCACGAGCCAGGCGATCAGAAAGTGCAACTCGATGCGGCTGCATTGGCCACAATGATGATGAATGTCGTCGCGTTGTCCCCTTGTTTCGGTTAGTGAAATGCATACAACTTACTTCAATGATTTGCGGAGGCTAATATTGAATGACCTTCATAAGGTTTGTTGACGGCGATGGACACACTATGCAGCCAAGCCCATGGCTCCGGCCAGCCGTCTCTTATGGGCACCTACAGCTTGACAAGCATCATCGTCTCGACTGCTGTTTTTAGCGCGAGCTCCGTAATTCTCTGGAATTCAGAAGCGATACTACTGCTCCTCGACCAGCCGGCGGAGGTCTCAGCATGTGCGGGGCAATTTATGAGGATCCTGATCCCCGGCATACCATCGCTGTATCTCTACGAGATAATACGAAAGGTGTATCAGGCAAGGAACGAGGCCACGCCCATGCTCATAACTGCGGCAGTCAGCCTGCTGGTCAACGTCATCTTTGGCTACTACCTCGTGAGTCTTGTGAATGTTTTTTATGTGATCGTTTCGGACGAATTGATTTTTACCGATACCGCGCCGCAGGTGAGGTATACACACTTTGGATGGCTCGGGGCGGCGGTGGCGAGAACATTTAGCTTCATAATATCAATCCCCGTAGTCTTGCTGAGTGTGAGGCTTAGTATGAGCAGTGACAGGGTCGAATCAGCGGCAGCAGGTAAATGCGAAGGTGACGAAAAGATGAGCGATGGAGTGGAGTTTCTTCAGGAGTTGTGGAAGGGCTTTGTGCTGAGAGATGCAGTAAGCTGGGACGCGCTTCGAGAATTCTTCACTCTTGGTGTGCCTGGTATGTTGCAAGTTATGTTCGAATGGTGTGCCTTTGAGGTCGTGGCGCTGTTCTGTGGCTGGTTCCCAGATGACGAAGCAGTCGTAGGTAAGAAACTTTCAGGGAATTCTGAACGAACAATCCGCGCTCACTCACCGTGCCCCAAACAAGCGATTGGTGCCAGCTTCATTTGTATGAACATATCAAGCATTTCTTACATGCTATACCTTGGAGTTTCGGTCGCCGGCAGTGTCCGGATAGGGAACGCCCTTGGGGCAAATGACCCACATCGAGCTGAACTTGCGACACATCTAAGTCTGGCGGCAGGATTTTTCTTAGCATTTGTGAACATGGCGATCATTTTATGGTCTAGAGATACGTTACCATACCTTTTCACAAAAGATCCGGACATTGTTGAGAAGTCGAAGGATCTGTTTGTGGTCGCGGCGGTGTTTCAGTTGCCCGACGCTATCAATGGGGTCTTTCAGGGTGTCTTCAGAGGGTCTGGTGATCAAGTTATAGCCGCATTGTGGAACTTCGTAGCTTATTACATCGTTGGACTGCCACTAGGCTATGTTTTGGGACTGAGGCTCGGTATTGGCGTCGAGGGCCTGTGGGAGGGAATGGTGAGCTGAGATAAGGAATTGCAGTCGTCTTTGTTTTTGCGTTTTACTCATTGGTTTTGTGTGATGTAGACTGCAGGACTTTGCGTAGTCGTAATTGCATTTTCATACATTACAGCAAAAACGGATTGGGCGGCTCTTGCAGAGAGAGCAGTGCAAAGAGTCGGAGGAGTTCCATAGAGAGCACCGTGATTGTGCTTGTCAGATTGTCCACAAACAGTCTGCCAGGTGGAAATCGATTTTTCCAATCTCAACTTTCTCATGGAGAAGAACGAAGTTTTACAAATGCAGAGCCATCTTTGGCGGGTCGCACGAGAAGAATGATCGTCGGACATAGATGTTCCACTCCAGTATCATGGAGCAATGTCTCACACGATAGAGCTTGAGAGAGATCATGAAGTCTCTACCTTTGGAACAGAGTGCAACACCACGTGTGATGAGCTAATAGTAGTCTACCTGTAGCTGTGCTAGTAGTCACTTACTTGTACTAGTAGCCTATTTGATCAGCCGTCTCTAATTCAGAATCATTCACGATAATGATTAGGAAGTTTAGAGCACAGCACTTGCAGATTCTTGATATACGAAACACCAATGAAGGCTTTTTTTCAAACAAATTGCTCCAAGACGCTTGCAAAGGTAAGAACTTTGCACAAAACAAGCCGATCATCTATCTCATCATTATTTCGTCCCCAAGTCGATGGTCGCCTGCTCCAGCTTGTCCTCAAGGCCAACGACCTTTTCCAACGTTACCACAACATGGCAGCTCAAACTTCGAAGCTCTCCCACCGAATCCATTTTTTCATGCGTTCTTGCCTTGATGTTAACCCGGCCCTCTGTAGTTCGCAGCAACCTCACGATATTCTCCTTCATTCGAGGCTTAAAACTCGCCACCTTCGGCCTTTCCAGAATCAGCGTAACATCTATATTGCCAATCTTATACCCATAGTATTCCATCACTTCGTACGCGTGCTCCATGAACTTGGCACTGTCGCATCCCTTCCATCTAGGATCTGTGTCCTGGAAGACCTGTCCGATATCCGGCAGCGTAAGCGCGCCGAAGATTGCATCGACGAGGCTGTGGTATATCACATCCCCGTCCGAGTGGGCCACGACACCAAGCTGGGTTTCGTAGATATCGCCGGGGTTCTCGGTGTATTTCCCCTCCGCGTCCGTCCACTTCTGATCTTTGTGGTCGATGACCACCCCTCCTATCACCACCGGCTGGCCCGCCTCGGAGAGTGGCGCCATGCGGTGGATGTCGAACCCGTGTCCTATCCTCAGCGGTATCGGCTCGATATCGTACGAGGGGCGGAGGATGGAGGAGATCTCCGCCTCGGTCGCCTCGTCGACAGCGCTCGACGCCAGTTGCGAGGATGACGTACGACCACCTGCGTTTCGCGAGAAGGGGGCCGGGTGTTCCGCCGCCGCCACTCCCGGCTCCCTGCGGAGCTGCGCGGTGAAAGCGCCGCAGTTGATTGTCGACGAAGCGACGGCAAGCAGGACCGGAAGCGCTCCAGACACCATTGTGAACGACCTTGTCGGCTGTTTTATTCCCCTCCACGACGAAGTTTCGAAGTTTTTCCTCGCGCGCTCGCTCCTGCCTTTTTGTTTTGATCTTGCGTTTGGTTGGTTCCTTTGAGAGTCTACGTGGAGTGTCACCAGTGTCACAGTGTCACCCCACCCCCGTAGCCCTCCCGTCTTTTCCCTTGCCCTCCCTTGCCCTTGCAAGATGCTGTGCGAATAGAAAGACCCCGTGTGCGAGTCACCACCATCGCGTCTCTTTGCGGAACTAACCAGAACAGAACTAAACTCTCTGTCTTGAACTGATCGAATCCAGTGAATCCAGGCCGAGTACAACTTAACAACTTACTTGACTACAACACAGATATGGCGAAATCAACGAAGGAGAAACGCCTGAAACGATACAGATCAAACCCGACGCAGAAGATTCGTGAGCGCATCGAGAGGGCCGTCACGCAGCGTCTGTTTCTCGTGGAGGCGTCCGAGCCATCCGAGTGCCCCTTCTATGGTGGGCCGAAGATTGTACTCACTGGTAAGGCGAGGACAATTCGAGTACCTTTTGGAATTGGAATTAGCATTGATGCTTACCTTGATGCAAGTACTGGGTTCCACAGGAAACGTGTACAAGGTCACTTTGGCCAAGGTTCCATCGTGCGACTGCCCAGATGCACGCAAGGGAAACTTATGCAAGCATTTTCTTTTTGTGATGCTGAAGGTAGTTGGGCTGTCGTCTTCATCCCCCCTTGTATACCAAGCGGCGTATCTGACCGAGGAGCTCGAGGAGGT
>JAAMXK010016151.1:0-10466 GCA_019693575.1 Thalassiosira oceanica | reverse complement strand
GCAGCAGCTGTCCAAACACCAACTGTCCACGCAGTGCTAGCACGCGCAGCGGCTAGTTGTATCTGAAACGAGAGAATTTCGATAATGTTTCTCGAAAGCCTGTGACTATGTCCTTACCTGTCTGATATCTGCTGATGACTTCGCACGAGCTTGTCCAAAGATGCGAAGTACGCACGGAAGACGGTCATACCCTGAGTCAATTGAACTTCTCCCAGGGTGGCGCTTCGCATTCGGAGTGCTCGAAACTATTCGTGTGTGGGATCGGGAAAACGTTTGCGCTTCGAGGTTCGCATCGCTTCGCTCTTCTCGTGAGGCCGAGGGGTCAAAGTCTTTTGGGACCTCCTCGCAGGCGAGGCCAAAAAGACTCATTGAACTCGCGTCCTCGTCGCTCGGAGGTGTACAATACAATTCAAGAAGAAGCAAGGAATACGTATGGCGGTCCCATAATATTTCATGATGGATGAACCATGCGACCGAACCGAGGATACATAGAGGAAGAGGTAGTAGACGGCGTGGACGTCGTGCGGTACCGGCCCATGACGTCGAGCGGGATCAAGCGCCGCGTTCCCCCCGGCGCCCGCCGGACGTCCTCCTCGCCGACCCCGCCTCGGGGCTCCCAGTCGTCCCTTGGGACCTGCATCCTCGCCACATTGATAGTTTGCCTCGTCAACGTCTCTGGTCGGGGGCCCTCGGCGGCGGGGACGGGAGTGGGCAGCAGCGGCGGGACGAGGAGACTGAATATGGAGAAGAGGGTGAGTTTATTTCGCACTTCGATGTCCGCTTCCCCCTTCTCACCGGTTGGTGACTTACCGTTTACCAACTTCGCAACAACATCAGATGGCGGAGGTGGCCAACGCCGCGGGGGAGGAGTGCAACCGACGGTCGTACGTGCCGGAGGACTGCTCGTCCTTCATCGACTCGGCGCTGTCCGACCTCTTAGATCGTCACTGGGGAGAATCCTCATCGGTGGACGCCGAGAACGAGAAGATCGACGTCGCTACGAGGTCGCTCGTCGACAGGGATAGCAAGGACCATCCCTGGCACGATGTTCGGAAGAAGAGAAATGTCGTCGTGATCACCATGGACGACAACGACCTGGTGCTTGGGAAGGGTTTCGACGGGCTAGTTTACTACGAGAAGTGAGTGTGGTTTCTTTCCGACAAGTTTAGATTATTTCGCAGCGCCCACGAAGCGATCCTACTCTGTTCCAATGCTTCTCCTTCCTGACCGTCTCCCTTCCCTTTCCCCTCTCCATGAAGCGGCCCTGACGGAAAATGGAAGGGGAGCGGCCAAGCGGCCTCCAACCCGGCCCAGCGCCTCATCCCCCCAATAGAATGGTCCGAGACCCAGTCGGGAGCGTACGAGGGTTCCCGCGTCGTGACCGAGTACGTCCCATCCCGCCGAGGCGACTGGCCGGACAGCTCGAATGATCCCTTCGACTACACCCGCGACCCTCTCGAGCAGAAGGGTTTGCTAGAACGACGAGGCGGCACGGTCAACGAGGCGATATTGGGGATTCAGCGCCCGATCAACGGAGGCATCGTGCTATACCGCGACGCGCGGAACTCGCCCGAGGGTCAATTGCGCCTCGATGGGGTGCTCAACGGACCGCAGTCGGCGGTCGAGGAGAAGGGGGACAGGAACATAGGACCGTTCGACTGTCGAGGTCTCACGGGGTTCGGGTGCTGTCTCCTCGTGAAGCACAGCGTGGTGGACGCGGACGTCGACGGTCGGGCGATACAGGTGGGTGCGAGATCGCTTTCTTTATTGCTAGGGATTTCACTAACTCGGTGTGCCTATTTCGCGCATCTTCCACACAGTGCTGGCTGGAGTATCATCCCTCGACGTGCAAGGACAAGTGGATGAGGGATCACGGCGACGTCGGTGGAAGTCCGTCCAAAGCCGGCAGTGGTGGCGTTGTCCCGGCCTTGGAGGCTGGGGCCGCTTCCTGCGGTGCTGTGTGGGGTAGGCAGAGGTTCTGGTCAGATTATGTTGGTGGGGTTTCCTCCAAGACTAGAGCTGCGGTGCTGACGCCAACGATGAAGTCGGTGGTTTAATGCAGACTAGATAGTGTAAATGAAATGATAAAACTCGATTCACCAGCCCAAGAGTCTCTCGTGGGGCGCTTATCGTCATAACGTGTTCCGGTTTCCACTAATTATGGGTGATGGCCGCCATTCAAGTCGTCCATGACTACTTCTGTCGACTCAAGGCCTGCGCACATTTCTTTTCTACCAGCCCCAGCCAATGGCTTCGTGCCAAAAAGTGATGACAGGAACCCGTAATAGTAACAAAATCTAAATTTGTGCGCTTAGTTTTCTTTATCTGCAGGGTCTTCTTTCACAGCTGCAGCTGCCTTAGGTTTAAACGTAGCAAAATTGACAGGGGTTGGCGGAGGCATGCCCGGCTTCATCAGGGGAGTTCCACCACCAATACCTTGAATGTTTGCGGTGTAGCGCGAGGTCCCAGGCGTAGCCTTTCGTTGTGACAATGTCCTGCTTCCAGGCGGTGCCATCATCGCAGCGAGAGGATCAAGAGGAGCAGCAGGAGCAGGTGTCGCCGGTGGCTTTTCTGGATTTTTTGGTATAATGGGAGGAGGCGCCAGTGGTTTGGCTACTTCAGCTGGGTCATCTCCAGGAAAGATCCACCTCTTCAGCTTATCATCATAATATGCATCCATTTCTTCACCCATGTCAGCCACTTTAGATTTGTCCTCGGGGTCTGCTCGTCTACTAAACACCCGCGAGAACCAGCCAGTACTTCCTACAAACGTCGAAAGTAGAGAGTGCATCAGGAAAATACAATTCAGATTGCAAACAATTGAGTATCAAGATCAGCTCACTTGGTGGCTCAGAGACGGGGGCTTTCTCTTTCCCCTCTTTTTTTGGTGCTGGCGTTGACATTGGCGCAGGTTCATTCTTTGATTCTTCCGTTGGTTTTGGATCATCAATGGTTTCCTTTTTCATCCCGCCAAAAGTCGGAGGCGCCGATGTAGGAGGCGCTTCCTTAACTGAGGGGGCGGGGACATCATCAGTGTCTGATGGGGGTACCGTTGACGGAAAATTATTACCAAAAGGCTTGCTCGAATTAGCCGACGCTGGTTTTGTTTCATCCTTGACGGGGGATGGCTCATCAATTACGGGTTTGGCTGTGATGAATGAGTCGTCCGGGTCGCCATCTTCACGAGTAGTATCTGTTGCCACTTTGAGTGGTTCAGTCTCAACTTCATTTTCCACATGCCGAATAAACGACTCGGTGGCTGTCATCACCTCTGGCTTGGGTTCATCCTCTACAGGCTTTGATCCTAAGACATTCTTGAATATGTTACTGATCGCCGAAGCCCGGCCAGTTGACTTGCCTTGCAAGTTCCAAGACGACATTTCTGCCCCAATCGACAGACAGATACGATCATCGAACAGTCTCAGAGCGTCTATAAATTCCGAGTCGTAACTGTCAGAAACAGCGCTGTTGTTATCGTCTGAGCCAATACCGATGCACATTCGAATACTGAGTAGGTACTTTCGCGCTAGTTCTTCGCGTCCAAAGTCAGCAAGAAGCTGAGCATATCGAAATTTAAGTGGTTGAATGTTTGGAATGTGCGTCCCTTTTCGATTCCCCTTGCGCCTAGCCCATTCAAATGCCTCAGAACGCTCGAAGCTCTCGATAGATTCGGGTGTCATGAGAGCCGCATTCATTGCAATTCTGTGGTCACAACCAAGCAGATTCAATCGAGTTGTTACTTTGGACGGTGATCCAAAGTGACCGTAGGAGATGAGGTAACAGACATGCGCAGCCTGGCATTCCCCAGCCTGCATCAGTCGGTCACCCAACATGATAGTGATCTTCTCCCACCCGGGGGTTCGATTACTGAATAGTAGTGGCAACGACATCAGTGATTGGAAGGACACGAGAAGTAAACAAGATGGAAGCTACATACATACCTCATAATGGATGCTAGCTGTTGCCTCCAATTTGAACTCAAGTTGTCATACGAATCATCGTACCAAAAGGAAGACTGCATCGTGGGATCGGCAAGTTCGTCATTTGGCGGAATCTCAATATTCTCTGAAAACAATAATGAAACTGTATGAAGTGGAGATCCTTGCGGCAGCGCCTCGTCCGCAAAACGCCGAGCAACGATTTGGTAGGTGGTCCTGTCGCAAAAGGATGCTATGAGCAGAGCAAGCGCGTAGTTTTTGTTGTCGAGTGCTTCTGACACAGCACTCTCGCGTTCCCCCCGCAGGAGCAAGTCTTGAACTTCTTTCATATCATTTGAAGGTGAGGCTAAATTCGTCGGCCGGACAGGCGTAGTTTCGGCATCATCAGCAAGGAGCATCTCAACAACGGCTTCGTTTGATCGACGTTCATTTCTAAGTCGCCCTCGATTGTTGGCGGCAATGTTGATCACCTTCCAAAGAAGATTGTCTTGGCATGAAGCCTTGCCCTCAATGTAGGATTGCACTTCTTTTTCGTGCGAACTGATCAGGGGGACGACCGAAGACGCAGTTGCATTGTCCGGCGATGGGACCGAATACTTGTGATCACGTGGAATCAACTCCTTCAGTCGATGGATAACTATCGGGCCTCGACGCAACGTAGGTTTCTCGTTGGAGGACGGCTTGACACCCGAGAGTGACGCGGCGACTTGGGGGATCATAACACAAAGACGGCCACCGAAGCCAAATGAAGCAATGGCATGAGCTGGTCGAGGACGAGCTGGGACACGGAATTCACTTGTAGACTGGACCGATTCCCCACTTGACTTGAGAGATCCCGTGCTAGGATCACTTTTGACAGGCGCGGTAGGCTTAGTCCACTGTGTTTCGTTCGACTTTTCGTTGAAGTAGTACGTTTTTCCAGACGATGGATCCTTAGCCTTGGTGTAGGAAATTAAATGAGAAGGAAGACAAAGTTGGTTTTATGCGATGGGAGTCAAATGGAAGATTCGAAATGTCTCAGCTTACCTCTGCCCAATTGGGAGGCAATTCATCGTCAACTGTCTCGTTCGCTGATGGCATGCCTTCAGCTCCTTCAGAAGCGCCGCGACTTTCATCCAATGAATACGCAGACACGGAATCCGCAGCAGACGCACCGCCTATGGACTGCAGTGCTGGCGACGCAGCAGCGAAAGTTGACACAGATGGAGCTTTCTTGACAGGGCGCTCCCACTTGGTCTCATTAGTGACTGGATTGTAGTAGTAGACCTTTCCCGATGAAGGATCTGTTGCCTCCTGCCAGTCATCCTCGAGTTCACTCGTTTCCTGGGCGCTTGCTGACTTGGATTGGAATGATGATTGGTCCTCGCCTGACCCATCGTCGACTGATGTCGATCCTTCGACTTCCGACGCAGACGCCTCTTGAGACGTTTCCGGAACTTCCGAAGTGGAATTACGAGTCGGCTTGACCAACGAGACTTCCTCAGTGGATTCGCAGTAATAATAAATTTTGCCAGACGTTGGGTCTGTGGTCTTGGCCCATCCGTCAGGCAATCCATCATCGCCTTCACTGACTTTCGATGACTCCTCAGCAGGTGGAATGGATTGACTCGAAACAGATGCGTCTGCTGGTCGTTCTGTGGCGCCAAGCGTAATTTTGGTCGTTGGAATTTCCGCTGCTGAATTTGCATCCTCCTCTTGTTGATTGTTGCCGGCCGTCTCATTCTCACCCCCTTCCTCAACAGGGCGCGTCCATGATGTCTCGTCAGTCGCAGAGTTGTAAAAGTAGATATTTCCAGTTGACGGATCTGATGCCTCCATCCACCCAGAAGGAAGCTTGACTGCGTTCTCTTTGGCTTCATCCACGGACTTCTCTTCGCCTTCCAACTTCGTCTCTGCTAGAAAAGGAACGCAATAGAATGATAGGTATGTAAATTGGTGATATAGTTTCTTCGGCTGACTCGGGCTCGTCTTCCTCACCTTCGTCAGGAACGTCACCGGCGTCATCCTTCTTGCTGATTGCTACCGGTTCGTCTATCAAAGCTTCGCCAGACTCATCTCTATCAGCAGCAACAGTAGGACGGTCCCATGAAGTTTCTTCGGTGACCTCGTTGTAGTAGTAGGTGTTGCCAGAGGACTGATCAACTGCTTCGACCCAGCCTTCTGGCAAAGGCTCAATAGATGATGGAATGTCAGAAACAATGTCTTCATTTGGTAATTCATCAGACACTGCTTCACTCGGCACGTCGGCGGGATGATCAACTTCGGTCCAGTCCTCTTGAATTTGATCTATCTCATCATCTTCCTCGTTAACAAGCACGCCCGAATCTTGTCGTGCCATTTCAGCTTCTGGAGTCTCGACCTCGTCGGTATTGGCCTCGGGTACGGAAGAGCTATCGGCTTTTGGGGGTTCCCAACTGGTCTCACTCGTAACGGAATTATAGTAGTAAATCTTGCCTGATGCGGGGTCATCGACCGATACCCAATTTTCAGGAAGATCAGGGCTTGGCACTTTGTCATCTGAGTCTTTTTGTGACTGCAATGAATCAACCAAAGGTTGAGCATCCTCCTGAGCGGGTTGGACGACGACACCATCTTCCTCCTCTGCCTGCGAACCCGTTGTTTGGGCAACCTCCGTCTCGGCACGGCTTTCCAGGACAGGCTCCACTACTGGCTCAGTCTCTAAGGAGCGATTAGGTGCAGGAATATCCACGAGTGAGTCACTGTGATCTTCTTTGTCGGAAGATTGAGCGACGGGGCGGTCCCAAGACGTCTCGTTCGTTTCGACATTGTGATAAAAGACACTCCCAGAGCTTGGATCCGTCGCCTCCCGCCATGCCGGCGGCAGAGAAGGCTTCTCCTCAGAAGTTGGCTGTCCACCTTCAGGTGACGATTCAACAAGATCGCTCTCGAATTCTCCGTCCTCCGTCGTTTCCCTTGGTGGGACGTCAAGAATGTCACTATCCGCCACGGCGAGCTCGTCGTTGTACTGCTCAGGTTCGGCCGTATCTTCTCCATCAACAGGACGCTCCCACTGGGTTGCCTGAGTTTGTTCGTTGTAGTAGTATACATGACCAGAGGTTGAGTCGATGCTTTCGATCCAGCCAGGAGGGAGCGAGGAGGAAGACATACTGCGCTGTACACCCACTCCATTCTCGTCTATTTCCTCTTGGGGTTCCAGTTCGTCAGCTGTATGACCGACGGCGGCTGGGCCTGCAGCAGTGGCAGATGATTCCGTCGAGACTGACTCCTCGGTGTGAATGGAAGAAGGCGTGTGACGGTCATGCGCCTGGTCAACTGTTTCCTCGGCGATAGTCTTGGCAGTCTCTTCCTCCACTTCAACGTCGAGACTCAACGAGTCGTCTCCGGCGGGGAGTTCGTTCGCCGCTGCCATTGATTCCTCCACACCTGCAGCGCTTCCGTCTTCCCCACCATCTGGCTTCTCGGCCTCTTCCGAAGCGGGGGGCTCCCAGCTAGACTCCTGCGTAACAGAGTTGTAGTAGTAAACACTGCCGGAGTTTTCGTCGAAGACCTCGGTCCAATTCTGAGGCAGGGGCACTTGTGGGGCAGGCAGGTCGACGGGCGCTTCGCTTGCAACTTCAGTTTCAGGAGGATCTGCTACCTCTTTTGTTGAGATGGATATTAGATTGTGACGAAATAAGACAACACTACATGCCGTCTCGCCTTACCTGGTGGGCTGACTTCTTCAACAACGCTGGGCATCGGTTCGGGAATAACACTGGCGTCGTCGACTTCCTCACAAGTTACTGAACGATCGGCATCTGCGTCAACCAAGGCTTCGACAACGTCTGTCACTACGTCATCGGACTCGACTGGGTCGACAACTTTATCAGTAACTTCCTCGATCGAGCCGCCGTCCTGTGCGCCGTCCTGAGTCGACATCTGTGCAGGGAAGTCCCACGTCGTTTCGTTAGTGACGCTGTTGTAGTAGTAGGTTCGCATCGAGTTGGGGTCTGTCATCGCCGACCAGTTCTCGGGGAGCGCCGTGTTGGCACTGCCGTCGCCTTCCTCGGTCGTGGGGTGAGTCGACCCTTCGTCGAGCACGTCTTCCCCTGCAGACGGCATCTGGATCGGCTCTTCTTCTGCCCCTTCCTCTTCCGGTTCTACTTCCATCGCTGGCTCGTCGTGAACTACGGCTTGGCCGTCTGGCAGGTCATCTGGCAACGTATCTTGGACGCTGGCTTCCTCCTCAGTTACGGCATCTGACCCAACCATGCAATCCACCACGGTCTCTTCGGCCAGGGCGGGCTCCACGGTAGGCTGGTCCCAAGTCGTTTCGTTGGTCTCTCGGTTTAAGTAGTAAAGGCGTCCGGAGCCCGGGTCCTGCATCTCCTCCCAGCCTGGCGGAAGAGGATCAGGACATGAATCTTGTGGCTCTGTGACTTCTCGGGCTTCCCCGCTGGCATCCTCAGACTCGTCGATGTCTTCTAAAGGTTCTGATGCAGATTCTACAACAACAGCTTTGTCTTGAGAACTCTCAGTCGAGGACACAGCCTCTGGACGATCGACTGCTGTCTCGACGGGCTCCACAGTATCAGCTTGGTCAGCCTGGTTTTCGGCGGTCTCGACGGGAGACTCCTCGGCACCAGGACGGTCCCAGGTAGTCTCCTGCGTCGCGGAGTTGAAGTAGTATACCCGCCCCGAGCTCGGGTCGGTCGTCTCCCGCCAATTCTCAGGCAAGGACGGCCCGACGGCATCGGCGGCTTCCTCGACGGGCGGCTCCTCCGCCTCGACGACCAACTCGGTCTCGGTTTCACATTCCGCGGTCCCATCCTGTTGCTGGACGACCTCTTCCTCCTCCTCTTCTTGATGAGCCATCTCCTCGAGTGCAGCAACTTGCTCCGTGTCGTCAGGCGGCGCAGCATCTTCAGGGCCGTCGGCTTGGCCTTCGGCGGTCTCGACGGGAGACAACTCGACACCAGGACGGTCCCAGGTAGTCTCCTGCGTCGCGGAGTTGTAGTAGTAAACCCGCCCCGAGCTCGGGTCCTGCATCTCCCGCCAATTCTCAGGCAACGACGGCCCGACGGCATCGGCAGCTTCCTCGGCGGGCGGCTCCTCCGCCTCGACGACCAACTCGGTCTCGGTTTCACTTTCCGCGGTCCCATCCTGGTGCTGGACGACCTCCTCCTCTCTACCAGCCATCTCCTCGAAAGCGGCGACGTGCTCCGTGTCGTCGGACGGCGCAGCATCTGCAGGGCCGTCGGCCTGGCTTACGGCGGTCTCGACGGGAGACTGCTCGACACCGGGACGGTCCCAGGTGGTCACCTGCGTCGCGGAGTTGTAGTAGTAAACTCGCCCGGAGCTCGGGTCGGCCATCTCCCGCCAATTCTCAGGCAAGGACGGCCCGACGGCATCGGTGACCTCCTCGACGGGCGGCTCCTCCGGCTCGGCGACCAACTCGGTTTCACTTTCGGCGGTCCCATCCTGGTGCTGGACGACCTCCTCCTCTCTACCAGCCATCTCCTCGAGTGCGGCGACGTGCTCCGTGTCGTCGGACGGCGCAGCATCTTCAGGGCCGTCGGCTGGGCTTTCGGCGGTCTCGACGGGAGACAACTCGACACCGGGACGGTCCCAGGTAGTCTCCTGCGTCGCGGAGTTGTAGTAGTAAACTCGCCCCGAGCTCGGGTCGGTCATCTCCCGCCAATTCTCGGGCAACGACGGCCCGGCGGCATCGGCGGCCTCCTCGGCGGGCGGATCCTCCGCCTCGGCGACCAACTCGGTCTCACTTTCGGCGGTCCCATCCTGGTCCTGGACGACCCCCTCCTCCTCCTCCTCCTCTTCTTGATGAGCCGTCTCCCCCAGCGCGGCCACTTGCTCGTCGAGGGACGGCTCCCGCGACGCGCCGACGTCGTCGGCCGGCCGTTCCTCCCCGGACGCCGGTCGGTCCCAGGTGGCGACGCCCGTCGCGCCGTTGCAGTAGTACGCGCGCCCGGAGGCCGGGTCGGTCATCTCCTCCCACCCCACGGGAAGCGGCGGGTCCGAGTCCGGGGGAATCGCCGCGGGCATCTCCTCGATCTCGCTCACGCGGTCGAGGGTCCGGGGGGGCACCTCGTCCTCCCGTACCATCCCCTGGTAGTCGCTCGTGGCGTCGCACTCGGCGACCATGGAGGAGTCCAGGGCGCTTTCGGCGGGATGGAACGGCGGCATCGTCGGGGCCTCCTCCTCCTCCGGCCTGTCGTGCACGGTCTTTTTCGAGGGTGGAAAGTGTAATGTTAGACGGAAGAAACGACGTGTGGACCCCGAACGGAATATTTCACTTCACACACCCCGTACCTGAATCCCGTCGGCGACATCCCCCGCGTCCACCCCCGCCGCGCCCTCGCGGAGCGGCGTGGAGGGGTAGTCCGGCACGTCCTCGTCGCGGACGTGGTCCTGGTAGTCGCTCATGGCGTCGCACTCCGTGACGCGGGACGACGACGGCGGGCCCGGCGCGGATCCCGGGGGGTAGACGGGCGGGGCCGCGGCCGAGTAGCGCGGGGTAGGCGCGGGGGGCGAGGGGGCCGGCCGGGC
>JAAMXK010016128.1:0-10406 GCA_019693575.1 Thalassiosira oceanica | reverse complement strand
GTTGTGGGCCGGGCTGGCCTGGGGCAGGAGATGGTGTGAGACTGGCGAGTTAGTGAGGTGGGGTGTGGCTGGGGGCACGGGGGGCGTGGGCGGGCGGTGCGGTGTGCAAGAGAGCACCGAAGAAGGGTTCGCAAAAATAGGCCCGTGCTGTCTCTGATGCTGATTTGTGTATGTCTTTTTACAATATGTTAAGGTACTACTGTTGACTTACTGTTACTGTACGTACAGATAGACTACCAAGGGACTTTGTCTCCTCCTAGAGAGAGCCAAGGTTTTTACTATTCCTCCACTGCTGGTACAGCGTACAGACCATATCCTTCGGGGATGAAGTTCTGCCACCACCGAGCATAGCCAGACACATGCTGCAGGCTCTCGGTCTGGTTTCTGTTTTTCTGTGTGTTTACCTACTATGATTGTCGTCCTCCGCTGATGTTGGATAAGCTTCCTCCTGTGCTGAGGGTCTGGCGTAGTGTCGCCTTTTGAGTAGGTGCTGTGCCTGTTCCCTTGCTATTAAGCACCCTAGTAGGGCACGCCTGAACTGGGACTGCATGATTGGGAATAATGCGCCCCCTTTTCCTCCTTCCTGCTGAGGAGGTCCTGCTGTGGGGCTAACTAGTGGCGCCCACACACCGTCGGATTGTCAGTGTGTGGAAATGCTCACTGATTTCTCAAGGATTTGAACAGGAGACTGCGCTTCGCGCTCCCAGACCTCTGTCACTGAGCCTACACTTACTTGCTGCGAACTTGCGACCACGGCGACCACTTGCCTGTTGTTGTCTTTGTTTTTGTCAGGCATGCAGGGCAGCCGATAGCCAGGCAGTCAGGGGCTTTGGGCGAGTCTCGTTGAGGCGCTCTTCCCCAAGGGGCTTTGGGCGAGTCTCGCTGAGAGGCGCTCCTTCCCAAAGCCCCACGGCCCCTTATCACATGCACAGCCCTCCGACGACATGACAGAACAGAACTTTTGTGGCTGGCAAGTCCATAGGGACGCAGCAGCTCGACTCCACCTAACTGCAGTAGAACAAAACAGAGCGCACGTGTGCGGCTCGCTCCGCTCGCGCGCACGTGCGCTCTGTTTCTACAGACCCGGGACTGACATGTTGTTGTCGTTGATCTGAAAGCATCCCTGGTGGTAAGCTCAACTCCCCGCACCAAATCTTATCAAACATGCTCGACGGGTTTCACCTGACGTGGGGCGAGTCGGATTGTTGAATGTTTCGTGCATCTCATCGCAAAAAAACCGTTGGTATGCGTGTGGTACGCGTAGATAGTGGCGGTATCGGTAGCTAAAAAGGTAGCCGGGCCGCCGGGCCCGGCGTCCTTACGGAATAATAATAATATTGGTATTATTATCGAGGGCAAGTAGGCAGGGAGGCCGATGGCTGTCAGCGAAACAGAGTTCGTCAGTCGAGCATAATGGTTACGTTTGATGGTCCACGGAACGGCGAGTCTGATGCAACTAAGATGGGAGTCGCGGAGGTAATTTTTGCGAGCTTCCAGTCTATCCAGCGTCAGCATGATGAGGTCAAAATTGAGAAGGCTGCTGCATCCCTGCGCCACGACTTGAGGACCTCCAGTGAGGGCGAGGAGCCAACTGCAGTCATCGAGGAGACAGTCGTGGCGCTCGTTCGATGCATCGACTCGGCCATGGCGTCCATCACGAAGACCAAAAAGGACTGGAGCGAGTCCGTCTCACGGATTCGACGGCTGGCAGCAGCCTTCGCCTGTGGGGGCAAAAACGAAGCGGTTGCGCGTGCCGTGGTGGACAGGGCAATAGAGTTCGCCTGCGTTGAACGAGACGCTATTCGGTCTGAAGGCTGTGCACTCCTCGGAGAATGCTTGCGCATTCTAATCGAGGCGTCGAAGCCGGCATCTTCGATTCTAAAGTCTAGTAAGGCACGTACAACCGCCTCAGGCGTAGCTGTTGCAGAGTGGAAGGTTGAGTGCTTATCTGCGGCGGCAAGTGCTCTACTTCCTCGCCTCACGGATAAAATTGCCAAGGTCCGAAGTGCCTCCATTTCAGGCGTCGCCCCCCTCTTTGACGAGAACGCATGTCGGTTTCGTGAAGGGGCAGACGATCTGGAAGGACTAGCGGCATCGATCCAGTCGGTGCTCTTATGGATATCATCAAACGATTCCTCCGCGGCTAATCGTGTGTTGGCTGTACAGAGTATCCAGGCTAACGAAGATACAATTCCTCATATTATTGAGCGGATCATGGACGTGGACTCCAAAGTGAGGGAGGCGGCAATTGAGTTGCTGCGGACAGGTGTAAGCCCAGAGAATCTGGACGAAGACCAAAAAATTGAGATTCTGCAGTCAGGACTCACGAAACGGTGAGATGAGTCAATGCGAGCTGTTTGGTTTCGTCTATTTCTCCAAGGGGAGACTATCTAACGTATATCTCCGCCAGCTGCACAAAAACACGTGAGTCTCCTAGATTATGCGTGTGTACTAGCTTTTCTGCACTGACACGCATAATCGAAAACCTTCAGACGCCAAGACAGTGCAACTAATCACATGCAACTGGCTCAAAGCAGCGAAGTTCGACCCGATTAAGCTACTGGACAGTCTCAATCCCGTTTTAAATGAAACTGTTTGCGACAAAGTCGTCAGAGTGTTGCTCGAAGTCGCACCCAAACTCGACTGCGAATCCAGCATTTGCAACAATTTAGGGGAGCCGGAATTGCGCTCCCTCAAGCAGCAGATGACGAAGAAGAGGTGCCTCGTACAGGATGAGGAGACACCCTTGAATGCAAGCTTGGCCTATTTCTTGCGCATCAAGTGCGACACTTCTGACAACAAGTCCGATGCAATTTTTGAGGCAGTTGATGACATTCCAAGTCTTTGCAACTTGCTCAACGCCCAAACCGACAAGCTGATCGAATTCAACGAAAGTGATAGTTATGATGACTTGGACGAGGACGAAGCTGCTGAGTTCGAAGATAACCAGGTAGGCGTTGAATTATTGTCGTCTGATATTCGAATCGTGACGAGTCTCTCATCGCGATTTCCAGAACTTCATCTGCCTTCAATTGATCCACATGGCTAGTGCCTCGGAGCTACAGGAAGAGGGATCTCGACGACACTTCATATCTATTATCCGCAGCATGCTGAGTCGTCTTGCAAGTGAGTATCTTCGATTACGCGTGTCGCATGAGAGCACTGCAAGACTTAACTAATTTCTGACACGCATAATCGAAAACCTTCAGCGCCTGATGACCTCGTCGATGCTTGTGTGAAAAGCCTGGCATCGGCTCATGACTCAGAGTCGCATTTCCTCCAGACCATATCAGAAGTCCTAGCCGACGTTGAGGACGATGACACATTCCACTCACGGGACCACGACGAGAAGGCCGTTATTATCGTTCGTCAAATGCGTATCATTGCAATCTTGTCAATCGTACTCGAGAGTCTATCCGGCCAGATGGTCTCGCACCCTATCTTGGAGGGTTTCTTCCAGCACCTCAGCCCCGCCATCACATCGAAGAACGCAGTAGTGAGGGAACACGGGGTGATCTGTCTCAGCAAATTCTGTCTCCTGTCGCCCGAGGACAAGCTTCTCGACGAGTTCATGCCTCTCTTGATGACGATTGCCGGAAGCGTCGAAGAACGTGTCGAAGTTCGAGTGCAAAGTCTCCTCGCTCTGAGTGATCTTGCCCTCATCCACGAAAACCTTCTTGCCACCAATGAAGGCTCATCCAAGTCTTTCCAGGGAATGCTCCTTGAGATGCTTGCACACTCTATGCCTGGAATCGTCGTCACTGCTGCCGAGATTTCTGCTAAGCTGTTGCTGGCAGGCCGATTGACAGATCCGAACCTTATCGCATGGCTTCTTACCATTTACTTTGACACATCGTTGCTGGACAAGAGCGAG
The DNA here is from genome assembly GCA_019693575.1 of Thalassiosira oceanica. Lineage (NCBI taxonomy): Eukaryota > Bacillariophyta > Thalassiosirophyceae > Thalassiosirales > Thalassiosiraceae > Thalassiosira > Thalassiosira oceanica. The sequence continues at coordinate 6,532 of JAAMXK010016128.1, read as the reverse complement.
GACAGCGCCGAGGTCAAGTCGGTCGGATGCCCAGCCCGACTCCAACAGATAATCTCCGTTTTCTTCCCAACCTACGCGATGTCTAGCCTTGATGCAAACGATGCCCTAATGGCTAGCGTGAAGCCTTTATTATCGATTGTTAAGGACAAACTTGAAGCAAGCTCCGCAAAGACACTAAGCCAGTGGCCTATTGCAAAGATCATCGAGTACATTTGCTATAGGTACGGTCGACCTCGCCGACAAAAAGGAAAATCAAGATTGTCAAGGCAAGTGCGAAAGTGCAGAAGGACTTCTTGTTAACCATTCGTCCATAATAGATGGAGAAACCCAAGAAGAAGTCATTGAGAAATCTGTTTCGAGGGACGACGATGACATAAGCAATGTTGAGGCTTCGAGCACTCTTCTCGCTTCAATTGCGATCGCTGAATTCCTATCAAAGGAAGGAGATTCATCACCGACTTTTTACGTACGCGCTCTTGCGAAGATCCTCAGTAATGTTTGCATCGACGTAGAAGCCGAGGATGCGTCTCTATTGGTCCAATTGAAAGCGCATGTAGCTGAGGCGGAATACGCAGTAAACGAGGACGGACCCACCGCGAAAAATCTCAGAAAGATCATGGACGCGCTTGTCGGCATCGAAGACATACGGTCTGATGACGAGGATGTTTCGTCGTCGGAGGAAGAAGAAGAAGAAGAGAGCGAAGGAGAAGTTGAAAAGGAAAATTCACTTCGTAGCAAGTCTTCCAAATCCCATGCAGAGAGTGTTAAGCACAATCGCACCAGCTTAGGAAATGTCAACTGAGATGGATAAGAGCACTAATATTACATACGACCTTCTTGGTTACCCATCTCGTTTTGATATTCTGCAAAACATGAACTCCATACTTGGCTCAAACCCACAAGCTGTGGTCAAATCGTGGGTATAAAGTTTTCCATCGTACATACTCCTGACAGAACGACTTTTAACCTCGAGCCCGTTTTCAACACACGCCTTCTCTAGTGCTTCAACTCCAAATCTACTCTTTGACTCAGCAGATACCAAGAAACAGGACCCGCGAGGACGCAAAGCAGCACGTATCGTTTTGGCCGTTGCCCATGCGTCCTCAATACAACAGATAACGTCCGCCCCCAAAATGACATCTACTTGTTCTCGTCGGCACTCGTCGCATCCTCTCCACTCCCCTTCTATCCATGCATCATCATCGCGAGATCCGTCATGACTGTAGAAGTCCAACTTATTTACAGACGTACACCCCGACGCGTCGTTGAGAAGGACATTTGATTGAATGTTCTGGAGAACAGTCTCATGAACGTCAGTGATGAAGATATGTTGATTGTCCGATTTGTGGTTCGATTGAATGTGCGCTGCAACAAGTCCTGTAAGAGCACACCCAGCGCCAAGCTCGATCACAGTCTTTCCTTCGATTGTGGATGGATTTGTCAGCAACCAAGTTGCTAAGATAATGGCTGCCGGTAGTTGCGATGAGATTTGGTCCAAAATTCCATGCGGTCAATCACTGGTGGGTGACCTACCTGATGGCCACATAACAAACCCCACATCAGTTTGGGAGCTTTGCCTCCGGTTCACCTGATGCACAAGCACCATAACTTTATTCAAAGAGTCAACGGACGAAAGAGAATACACAAGCGGCAATCTCATTTTCAATTCCTCGTCAGTAAAAGGCATGCGGCGACAACACGGAATTCCCATCGCCTCGAACAGAGAGTCTTGGACATCGACGAGAAGATCTGATTCCTCTGTATTATTTACCAGCATACACTCAATATCATCCCGAAGCCCTCGGCAGGCCTTTTGAAATTCAGTCATCAATATCAATTCCTCAGACAGGGTCTTGTCCAGACGACAAACACGCGCCACCAAGCGCAGCATTCGCAGGATGTTATGCAGTTCGTCAGGTCCACGAAGCAAAGAGGTGCCGTCGTTGTCCGCGCATACGGACGCAAACAGCGATGCGATCAGCGCAGGAAGGCCGCCTTGGTGCTCCCGCACGACGCGCACATCGCTATCGGCATCGTCCCCGGCGACAAGACACCCAAGGCACTTGAGCCTGAGAAGAGCAACTGATCTTGGTGTCTCCAGACCCTCCAACAACTCCATGTTGTAATGTATTGCTTGTGGTTGTGTGTTGTGTACCGCCTACCTATTTGTATTGGACGCAGCAGCTCACGTCCTCGGCCGTCTCGGCGCGCTTTAACAATTACTTTAGAGACGGAGTTTTGATGCGCGTGGACTGCACTGAGACGTCCGAGTTTACCTACCGGTCGGCTCCGGCTCCGCGCGGTCGTTGTGGAAAACCCCAGAACTTTCTCATCGGAATCTCCTCCTACTATTGAAGGCTACCACGACTCGATTGGGACCGAACCAGCGACGCCTAGGTAAGTACATATCCCCCGCAGGCAGTAGGTCCAGGGGTGTATCGGCTGCGATATCCCGGCCGGGGATGCGCCACAGGAGCGTCGATTCCATGCTCCGGAGGTCGAGCGTGTCTCAGATATGTGATTCCGTCGCGATTCACTTGAAATCACCCGGCGGCCGCACGAATGTGGCGGGGTCTAACTCGCTTCGCTCGCGTCCCGCCCCCCGTGGACTAGGAGAGGGGTAGATACCGGTGTATGTAGGGGTGCATCTCAAAGCTAGTAGCTTGTAGGGCTTTTTTCTATGTGGGCGTAAATTTGTTTTTCGCCTGAGCCGACGTCGCGAGACGATGCCGACCGCTGTATGAGACGACGAAAGAAACCATCCATGAAGCAGCATTGCGATAGAGGCGTATACGAGCAGGATCCATCAAGCATTGTCCCTTGGTGTCCTTGGATGCGCCCATGGAATCGGGGGACCAGTGGAACGGATCAAATATCGCCTCAGCAAAAGTTGCTTTTTACGCCCATTTCTATGCCCACTTTTTGATGATCGACGGTTAGGCCTTGTCTTCGGCTCCGGCTCGACTCGGCCGGCTCGGTATCGTACTTAGGCTCAAGCAAGCGCATAGGGGGCTATGCATATGGGGAGCGTCCTGGATCATTTCGGGAGGGGGATCCCCCCGGGGGCCGGGGGCCTCTTATCTTAGCGCTATTACAAGGTACAAGGGGTGCCACGTGGATCTTAAACTGCCACGTGGCGCTCCACACGACTGCGCGGCTGCCGCTGCCATACACATATAGGGGTAACTAACTTGAGCCGCATCCTTCCGAAAAAAGATGGAATTGGGGCATTTTTGTGTCAAACTTAGAAGGGTAAAGAAGGGCCCAAATCGGATCGGTCTCAATTGCGCCTACAGCGCTCTGACAGACTACAGAGCGCTGTAGGCCAATTGAGAACAAGCCGATTCGGATCCTTGCTTTGGCTAGAACTTTGACACAATGGTTCTCTAGCTTCTACTAACTTTGGGTTGGATGGAATTGTACGATACGTAATTAGAGATCAGCCCTTTCCCCCCCCGCCGGCGCAGGAGTTTTTGAGCCTCAAACTACGCGCGTAGATTTCCTAGCTTCACCCGGTCGGATGTAATGTTTTGGCGGGAACGGCTTTTTGACTCCGGATTAGAGGCTGAGCCCCTGTAGTGTAGCTGGTCCCTCGGGCTCCCCCCCCCCGAGGATTTAGGGGGGCTCCCCCAAGCCCCCTCTATGCGCTTGAGCCTACCGGCTCGGCCGACCGACGGACACGCCGGCACGCCGGACGCGGACCCGTCTTTAACTCTTTTTTTTAATATTTCCTGGAAGTAAGTTAAGTACGTTTTCTACCTACTCTAGCTAGAGTAGTGGAGCCTGATGGCCGTCGCCAAGTCGAGCCGGTTATCGGCCACTAACAGCGATTCCGAGCTACAGCACAGAGTCGATCGATGACAGGGGTATTTGTCCACACCCCCCTGCGAGGACGCGAGCAAAGAACAGGTCTACGCCGGTAGAGGTGTCATCGACCCCTCTCATCGGAGTTTTCCGACTGCAAAAAATGGCGCGCGTGGGGGTCGGCGCCCGCCCGAAAAGAGTTAAGACCCGGCTATCGAGCCGTTCCAGACGGAAACTCTGTTGAGACCGCGACGACTCATTCATGTTCTCATGTGCGACTGAGCGATGTTGACTTTGACTTTGATTTCGGCGAGCATATTCAACGCCTTCTTCCGGAAGTTTTGAAAATCGGGCAGTGGATTCGGAGAGAGCACCTGTTTTGCTAGGGGGGGCGTTTCCGCTCGATTTCAGACTATGTCCTCTGATTCGACATCAGAGGGCATTTAACGGCTTGGTCGGTCGGTCGGTCGGTCGGTCGCTCTACTAGCTATTGTACGGTTGAGTTTTTGCGCCGCGGGTCGGTTCCTCCAGCGCGCGGGCGGGTCACACAGGAAAAAAGTTCATCTTGTTGAGGTTGGGGGCGATGGGCATAAGGAGAACCTGACCATTCTTGACTTTCAACCCGATTCGCCGTTCCAAAATTAAACCGCAAAGTCTGCCAATTTTGTCCCTTTCCTCTATCTAGCGCTTTTGCTCACACTGTAGGCCTCGGTTGGGGAGAGCTAGCTATTTGTTCGAGATTAGTACAAGCTTCGGCCCTAGAAGAGTCGAATCTAGCAGTACAAAGCAAGGACACAACTCGTAACTATTGGGCGGGAGTGGAGAACCGAGGCCTACAGTGTGGCTTTTGCTAACTATGATATTGTACTTTGAGGGCGTGGGCGAGGTCCTACATACGTTACGCACATGACGCGTGGTGGCAACCCATCCCCGGCCATTATTCGCTTATGAGCGATTTGCGTACGCGCCAACAGATGCTGCTTGCTCGTCTGCTACGCATGCATGCTGTCGAAGGGAAAGGAGAATTCAATTCCATGCCTGGTGCAAATAACAAAACCAAGTATGAGTGCATTCATGGTTGTGGGTGGTGGAATCGTACATGGCTCAATTGGAGTGCAACCCATGCACGCCAGCATTCATTGGAATGCGACAAGGTTCCTAGCAACACTAAGAAGATTCGTCTCCGAGATATTGTAATGTTTTGCCTGTTTACAGCAAATTGCTCACTCAATTTCATTTTGCTCCAGACAGACACTCAGGCAGCCAAGAGGGAACGCAGAGTTGCTTCTATGACTGCTTCATCTGGAAGCACCGCTGCACGGGAGTCATTCTCTTCCATTCGCAACAGTGCTTCTGCAGCATTTGTGAACAAGAACTCCAAAAGGAAGAGGCAAATGAACTACGACATTACCAGGGCATACAATGTTGATGCACTTCTTACTAAGCAGGATACCAAAAAGATTATTAAAGAAGAGGTGGAGGCCTGCTGACCAGGAAGAAGCCGCTGTCGTGCATTGTCGATCCTCACTTCCAGTCCAGGCAAACCTCATCATAAGCCGGTACACAAGAACATTGGGCAGTTCCTTCAGTTCCTTCCCCTGGACGTCAGAACTGTCTACTAGTGAGCACAAATTATAAGTGAGCTTGTTGAGTGTTACAAAATTTGTCCAACCTATTGTGTGCCAGCCAGGAACTATGTTGTACAGATTGACGAGGAGCCCTGAGATGAACTTTTTTCTGTGTGACCTTCTCAGACCCGCGAGCGGTGTTCGGGGCGACGACGGGGTCTATCCTGCTCGGCCGACTGCCCTCTATACGCCGACGGGTCCATTTGGTCGGTCCATGGCCTCCTTCGACCTCAAACAACCATCGATGCCGACGATGCCGACGATGCCGACAATCATCGATATGTTGGCTCCGATGTGCGCGCGACTCATGTGCGATTGGGCCGTGTTTGACTTTTGCACGGCATTCTCAACGCCAAAAAAAGAAAGTTCGCAAATCGGACACATGACTCCTCTAGACAAGCCCTTTCTCCAGTGCGTCATCATCTGCCCGATTTGCGAACTTCCAATTCTAGCGACGTCGGGAGGGCGGTTTAACGGCTTGGTTGGTCGGTCGGTCGCTCTACTAGCTATCGACAAACTGAAACTATGGCTGAGGCCGTTGCTGTGCTCCAAGTTAGTGCAAAAGAAACCCCTGTTGGGATCCTTAGACTTAAGGAACTTCTTAAATTAATTAATTAGCTATCGTACGGTAGAGTTTTTGTGCCGCGGGTCGGTTCCTACAACAGCGCGCGGGTCACACAGGAAAAAAGTTCATCCTGAGCCCTGAGTCTCTCACCCCTGAGTGAACTTGTTCAGCTCAGTGCCATGCTGAAGGAGCCAGGACTCATAAGTTCTTGCTTGAAGCTAAGATGGAGCGATGACTCCAAGGTGGCGGACGGGTTGTTGCAGTTGACTAAGCGTTGATTAGATGGCAGGTGGAATAGTTGTAGTTGACTAAGTGATTATTATGTATAGCAGTGCAGTGAAAATTTACTCGAGGAAATTTCCCCCCAAAATGAAAATCCGGCTGCATAAACCAGGCCGAGCTTCAAGATGTTAATTAAGTCCCGCCTGGTGCAGCTTACCAGGAATGTTTACAGATCAACGACGACAACTTAACTTGTCACTCCGTCCGTCCGTCACGCTAGTCTGAAACAGTGCGCAAAATAGTGGGCAGTAAC
>JAAMXK010016077.1:0-14396 GCA_019693575.1 Thalassiosira oceanica | reverse complement strand
CGCCCCCCCGTCGGCATGCGGCGCAGGGTGGAGCTCCCCGGCCTTTTCCTCGGGCGGGTCGCGTCCGTCCTCGCCGAGCCCGATCCAGGGCGTCCCGGTCCCACCCGCGCTCGGGTCGCGGCGGGGCGGTTCCGACGGGCAGCACGCTTCCTCCTCCTCTCCCGCCTCTTCTGCGAGCTCCGGGGATGCCTCGGCGTCCTCCCCGGCCGCTTCTGCGAGCTCTGCCTTCTGCGCGAGCTCCGAGCCCTCCTCCGCACCCTCCGCGACTTGAAGTGGCATCGGGGGAGAACCCTCCCCGGCCAGCAGCTCCCGCGCCTCGTTGTTGTGGACCATGGCCCGGGCCACGAGGTTCCGGACCAGCGCCGCCCTCCGGCTCGCGCTGGTCCCCCCTTTCCTCTCCCCCGCGGAAACGACGGGCGCGGGGATGCCAGGGGCCTCCGCCGGCGCGCTCTCGCCGGAGCCTCCGCGGCTTCTATCTGACCGGGCGCTCGTTGCGCTCCGTCCGCCGACACCTCTGGCATCGGAACGGCTTCCCACGCTGCCGACACTCCAACGGCTTCCCACGCTCCGTTTGCCGAGGCTGCCGGCGCTGCTGTGCGCGCTGATCGTCCCCGCGGAGGAGGCCGCGGAGAGCTGATCCGTCCAGCTCCCGCGTATGCCCAGCGACCCGCTCCTGCTCCTACCGATCCCGAAGGCGTCGTCGAACCGGTCGTAGACCGAGAATTCCATCGTTGATTGTCCGCCCTCAGTCGACCCGGCCGACAGGACTGAGCCCGTCGGCTCGACGCCCGGGGGGTTCTCGCCGCCGCTCTCCCGCCCGATGGCCCCGGCGGGGACCGCGCCGGGGGCGGAGCCCAAGCGTTCGCCGGCGGGGCCCCCGCCCGGGCCGCCGACCGGGCTCCCGATATTCGTCGCGGAGGCCGCCCCCGCGCCGGACCTGCCCTCGCCTCCCCGTTCGGACCGGCCGCCGTCCTCGTCGTCGGCGTCGCGGCACTCCACCGCGATCCTATTCGCGATCCCATTCTTCTCCGCGTCCCACCGGACGTCCGCCGGGGGCGTCGGCATCCCGTGCGCCTCCCCCGAGCACGCGCAGAGCATGTCGAGGCAGGGCTCGTCGAGGGCGAACCGCGAGGGCCAGGGTACGCCCCCGGCGGGTGCCGCCGCCGCCGCCATTGCCTGCCGCTCTCCCTTCTCTTGTTTTTCGTCTCCGTGTCCTTCCCCTCCCCGGGGCGTCGCCGACGTGTTAGGGCGACTCTCCTTTTCCCCGCTTCGAAACTCTTCCGCAGCGTCGCGGAGTGTTCGGGGGGTTAAGTCGGCCTGGATGCCGATGGGGTCTCTCGATCGTGTCGTCGTCACATGAAACAGAACGATTTCTGCCCCCGAGATCGACGGGTGTGCGGAGACCGACCCCCCTCGCCCCCTGCTTGGCCCTTGGACCGCCTCCTTTCCCGAGAGTGGAAGACGAGACCTTGCCCTACTTGCTTGCTCTTGGGCTTCAACTTCTTTGTCTCTGCGGCTTCCCCGTCCGAGGAGGTGCACCAAGCGGCAAGTTGCGTTGCGCGTTGGGTGCACCGACGCCACTCTCAACGCTCGCATGTTTCGCGTACAGACGCAACAGCTCGACTCCCTGCCCAGTTGTGGAGGTCATAAAACCATTGCATTTACTAAAATTTGAATCATTGACTGCCTACAAGTTAGTTCATTCATTTCGTTCTTGAAGAGTTTTAAACCAATCCACTTCTATACTTGCCCTTGCTTCATGCGCTATAAATGAACTTGGAGTCCGAGGTACTCTCTGCTGGCAGGTTTAATATCGGACTTCCTGATGGGTCAAATGAGGTACTAACCCTTGACAAAACAACTAAATCCAACAGGTGTCACGGTCCCATTCATACACAACCAAAGTGTCTTTTGTCAGACCTTGAAGCTTGTGCCCAGTTATTGTTGTGTCATCACTCGATATTGACAAGAATCTGGGTATAAACTTTGCAGACTTTTTCAATGCGGTAGCGGCATCGTTGTGAGGCGTCACCTTGAAATTGCAGGTTCTTGTCTTTGTTTTGAGTTTAAAGCTGTGTTTTTTGATTGCTGAGTTAAGTTTGGCCCTCAGAAGAGTCAGTTCTTGCTCAACTGATTCTGTGATTGAAGCATCATAGGAGGCGATATCCCTAGAGGCATTCTCCTTTTCTTCAATTATTAGTCTCTCTGGAGACATACAATTTCCGCCAGCAAAGGATATGTCAAAAATCGCATCCACTCCACATCTCTGGCCGAAACAGTCCAAACTTTGCGGTTATTTCAGCACTTGACCTTCAGACTTTTGGTGCTGGGTCTTTGAGGCGTACATCTTCAGCAGTGCACTGAGTTCCGTTGCCTGTTCCATGCTCTGTCAAGTTGTCGTTGCTCGTGCACATAAATCTAGCTTTTTTGTTGGCCTGTCCCTTCAGGGTTCCAGCGCAAGAAGCGCGGAGGGATGAACATGCATGGCACAAATTAGGATATCAGTGCCCCTGTGATAAGTGTAGTACACCCTCTACGCGTCCACCTCTAGCCTCTACTGCCAAGGCAGTAGGGCAGAGAGCGGTGAGAGATAGGCTCATCATGCTCACCTAGTTGCGACGTAGAGGATAACTATATAATAAGAAATTAGCACATCTAGCATCACTGGTAGCAAGCTGAATGGTACAGCATAAGCCATGGCAAGCGATGCTTAGGTAGGGTCAGCGCCGGCGCGCAAACCAAAACCCAACGCGACGAAGCACGGTAAACAGGACCATCTGACGATGGCCAATATTGGCCGGAGGTGCGCCAAGGAAGTATCGGAGGTGTGTATTCCAAACCAGAATCATCCGCCGTTCACGATTCTGGAATCCGCCGAGGCCGTCGGTCCCGGGATCACCGTCGTTTTCGGCCTCAAAGTTGAACGTCGCTCAACTACACGGCGAGAGGGACACCTCCGTTCGAGCCATAGATGAGCCTCCGGAACCCCGTCGAGGACTCTACTAGAGCAGTTTGATGAGTAGAATCCAAATATTGCACTCGCTGGAAGCCATATTCATTGTGTTGGGAGGTATGAAGCGACAAAGTATCGCCCGTAGTGGAAACGCTGGCTTTGGAAATCGACGATTTTCAAACGGATATCTACGCCCTGCCGAGTTGCAGGTGAACTACAAATATGTTCAAATGAATGTAGGAACCTTGTTTGAATGTAGAAGCATTGCACGACGGTCTATCTCCCAATATTCATCAATCTATGGCAGTCGCTTCCCATGGTCCGTTTGCTTGCTTTTGGCCTCTTTTTACAGATTCGCGGATCGATCGCGTTTCGACGTGCTGACCCTAAGCATCACCCTACCAATAGCTGTAAGATTGGGCCCTGCCCCTCCCAGCGAATACTGCGTGTGAGGCGCGGGCCTCAGTCTCGCTGAGGCCCTTGCACAAAACATTTTGGCCGCCGCGACGAAGCCAGCGAAAAAAAATGTCCAACCCAAAACGCTTGAGGCGCGATCTTTCGACGCCAGGGCCAAACCCGCCAGCGGGGGAGGGACCCAGGGTCCTGAGAAGGGTGCGGAGTCTCGGGAGACCCTTCGCCTGCGTGTAGGTAGGGCCCCCAGACCCCAGTTCAAAAGGGGTGGGCTGCTGCGGGCTGCTGCCGCCCGTGCAAAGAGGCAACCGAACTGCAACCCCGGAGGAAACCGCACCCACCTTTTCTGCGGACCGAGAGTGCGTCGTCGACACGGAGACAGCGTCAGACAACGAGAGTTGATCGGAAACGATCAACCTCCGACATGAAGATCTGCGGCGCGTGCGTGCGCGAGCTGCCTGATGGCTCGTACAGCGAGGAGCAGCGGGGTCTGAGGCAAAGCATACGGCGATGCGAGGAGTGCGTGGCCGCGGGGAACCAGCTGGTGCTGATGAAGAAGGGCCGCACAAGGTCGGAGGAGGACGACTGTCCGATCTGCCAGCTGCCTTTGCTGCTTGATACACGACATTCATCGTGCAGACCGTGCTGCATGAAGGAAGTGTGCAATGGCTGCCTCTTTGCAGCCGCCAAGCGTGGCATGTTGGACTGTCCGTTTTGCCGAGCATCCGTACCAGATGAGAGCCAGTCCCTCGCCATGATACGAAAACGAGTCGCTGCAGGGGATCCGGTGGCAATCTGCACTCTTGGGGCTGAATATCGTTTCGGTGGGTACGGATTGAAGAAGGACGTGACGAGGGCTGTTGAACTGTACGAGCGTGCTGCCGAGCTCGGGGAAAAAGATGCGCATTACAATCTTGGCGCTCTGTATGACGAGGGAACAGACGTGGAGACAGACACTGCAAAGGCAATCCGTCATTACGAGGCGGCAGCGATGTGTGGCCATGTTTACGCTAGGCACAACCTTGGCCACATAGATGGAATGGCCGGAAATCGCGTCATTGCACAGCAGCACTTTCTGATATCCGCCAAGTTGGGAAGCGATGATTCGCTGCGCATGGTCAAAGCAGCATTCATGGCCGGTCTAGCGACCAAGGCCGACTTTGCCTCAGCTCTGCGCGGGCATCAGAATGCTGTGGATGAAATGTCAAGCCCTGACCGAGACCAGGCCAAGAGAATTTACCCAATCGATCATTCATCAAATGTGAACTGATCTCCGTTCCTCTACTATTCTACAGACGCGACCACCAGATTAGACACAGATGGTCGGCCTGTTTACCTGTCGAGGGCCAGCTTCTAACGAAAAATCATTTTATTAACTGATTATTGCTGCCGTCGACTATCCGTTGCACGGTGGTACCACACTTCAATTTACTCTATCTGGCTACACATTGGCACGTTCACCCGTCACCTCCCGCACGACCTTACTCGGCCCGCACCGCGCATGGCATCCCCCCTTCTCTGACGCCCGTCCCAACGACGCGCCCTCCCCTCCACGCCCGAGGCACTCCTTGTACCGCCGGCGGAGCACCTCAGCCGTCCCCAAGAAGACCCCAGAGCCGGCCGGGGGGCACTCCGAGATGGTCGTCGGGTCAGCCGCACGGCCTCAGGCTCCGCCCGTCGCCGAACCTCGACGACACCGACAGGCGAGGGACGAGGCCGACGGCAGGGAGGACAGGGCCGACGACAGGCCGCGGGACGCGGCGTCTCCTCCCTCGCGGGAGTTCCGTTGCCGTATCACGCTGAGAAGCCGTCCTCGTCCATGTCCGGACCACGCGGCACGATCAAGTCCCTCCGACTCCCCCGGCGTCGATCCGGGACCGGATGAGGTCTCCGAACCCTCCGCGGGCGGGACCGTCGCGGCGGAAACGGCCCCGTCTCGCAGCTCGCGTCGTCCCGCGCCTCGCGTCCTGCTCCCCGCGCGCTGAATATGGGTGCCGGCGATAGCTGCCTCGCGACCGGCGCGGCGGCTGGTAGCCGGCGGCGGAGGTTGGGAAGCGCGCCGAGCTCGCCCCGCCCGCCTAGTTCCGCCCCCCCGCCCGTCGGCTCTTCGCCGCCGCGCCGCCACCGGATGCTGACCCCCCGTCGTTCGCCCCGCCCGCCGCTCCACAACGGGGACAAGTCGGGGGACGCCACTTGGCTCTGCTGTCAAATGTACCTTCTTCCTGGTATCTTCCTCCATGCGTCATGCAATTCGTCGTCCCCTGCTTGTTTATTGTCACATTCTCTCTCTCTCGAGGAAAGCGGGAGCCGGCCTCCTGGCCCCCGCGACTTGCCCCGTTTCCTGCAATGCCGGAGACCAGCTCAAGTTGTTCGGCCGCCATTGGCCATTGGGTGTGTATGTCTTTTTACAATATGTTAAGATACTACTGTACAGATCTGACTACCAAGGGTTTTTGTCTCCTAGAGAGAGCCAAAGTTTTTACCATTCCTCCACTGCTGGTACAGACCATACCCCTCGGGTATGAAGTTTTGCCACCACCGCGCCAGCGAAGTACAAGCCACAATTTTCGTGAAGATACGCGTCGTTGCCCGAAACTGACACCGACACCCACCACGTAGCTGGCTGCTGCCGCCCGCGCCGAGGCAACCGCAACGTCTGCAAGTGCCTGCAAGTCCCCTTGCCCGGAGGACGGAGGACACCCCCACGCCACCTGTTGACTTTCTGTGGACCAGAGTGCGTAGTCGACGTCGTCCACACACAGACAGCGACAGACCGACAGACAACGAGAGTTGATGGGAAGCAAGCAACCTCTATCATGAAGATCTGCGGCGCGTGCGAGCTCGAGCTGCCTGATGGCTCGTACAGCGTGGAGCAGCGGGGACTGAGGCAAAGCATAAGGCGATGTGAGGAGTGCGTGGTAGCAGGGAACCAGCTGGTGCTCATGAAGAAGGGCCGCACGAGGCCGGAGGGGGACGACTGCCCGATCTGCCAGTTGCCACTACCGCTTGATTTTAATCAGTCATCCTTCAATGTGTGCTGCATGATGAGAGTGTGCAATGGTTGCACCGTCGCAGCTCGCAAACGTGGCATGTGGGACTGCCCCTTTTGCCGGACACACACGCCAGCGGAGGAACAAACCCTGGCCATGATCCGAAAGCGAGTCGCTGCGGGCGATCCGGTGGCAATCTATTTTCTTGGACAGCAATATCACTTCGGAACTAGCGAATTGGAGAAGGATATGACGAGGGCCGTCGAGCTTTACGAGCGTGCCGCTGAGCTCGGGGTAAAAGATGCGCATTACAATCTTGGCTGTCTGTGCATGAGGGGAACAGAAGTGGAGAAAGACATGGACAAGGCATTCCGTCATTACGAGGCGGCAGCTATGTGCGGCCACGTTTCCGCCAGACACAACCTCGGCAGCATGGAAAGCAATGATGGAAACGGCGACCTTGCACTGCAGCACTGGAAGATATCCGCCAAGTTGGGACACGAAGTTTCGCTGAACAAAGTCAAAACATTGTTCATGGCCGGTCTAGCGACCAAGGCCGACTATGCTGCAGCTCTCCTCGGGTATCAGGGCGCCATTGAAGAAATGACCAGCCCTGATAGAGACCAGGCCGGAGAATTTACTCCATCGATCATAAATCAAATGTGAATCGATCTCCGTTCCGCTACTATTCTACAGACACGACCACCAGCTTTAAGACGGATGGCGGGCCTGGTTTCCAACAGGACGCCCTGTTGACCTGTCGAGGGTAAGCTTCTACGCCTTCAATGAGTCAAATGTGCATCAATCACGAAATTGATACAGGAAGAGAAATGAAAATCATTTGTATTAACTTAATTTATGAAAAACTCATTGACTGTTATTGTTGCTGTTTGCGCCGCAAAGTTGCTCAGTGCGCCCGCATATGTTCATGTGTGTGACTCTATCGTTATTTTATTAAGCATCTTGTCTGCGCTTATTTTGACTCGATCCGGTGCATGGTGGAACCACATGAAATTTACACTACCTATTACCCCTACTGGCTATTATTGCCACTCCCACCCGTCATTTCCCGCACGACCTTTCTCCACCCGCACCATGAAGGGCATCTCCCCTGCGCCGCCGCCCGCCCCAACGAAGCGCCTTCCCCTCCACGCCCCGAGGCACTCCTTGTACCGCCGGGAGGCGCCCCTCAGCCGTCCCCAAGAAGTCCCCAGAGCCGGCCGGGCGGCACTCCGGGATGGTCGCCGGGCCGGCCGCACACGGCCTCTGTCTCCGCCCGTCGCCGAACCCCGACGACAGGTGAGGCCGACGGCAGGAAGGACGGGGCCGGCGACAGGCAGTAGGACGCTGCGTCGCATCCTTCGCGGGAGCACCGTTGCCGTATTTCGTTGAGGAGTCGTCCTCGTCCATGTCCGGGCCGCCGTCGTGCCGGTGAGCATTCCTGGGCGGCGGCAGGGGCGGCGCGATCCCGTCCGTCCGACTCCCCCGGCGTCGATCCGGGACCGGATGAGGTCCTCCGACCCCTCCGCGGGCGGGACCGACTCGGCTGAAACTGCCCCGTCTCGCAGCTCGCGTCGTCCCGCGCCTCGCGTCCTGCGACCCCGCGCTGAATATATGGGTGCCGGCGATCGCTGCCTCGCCGCCTCTTGGCGACCGGCGGCTGGTGGCCGAAGGCGGAGGTTGGGAAGCGCGCCGAGCTCTAACCCACCCGCCGAGCTCGCCCCGCCGTCGGCTCTTCGCCGCCGCGCCGCCACTGGATGCTGACCCCCCGTCGTTCGCCCCGCCCGCCGCTCCACCCTGGGGACAAGTCGAGGGACGCCACTTCTCCCCCGCCTTGGCTCTGCTGACAAATTGCTGATGCAAGATATATCTTCTTCCTGATACCTTCTTCCTTGCGTCATGCCGTTCATCGTCCCCTGCTTGTTGATTGTCGCATTCTCTCTCTCGAGGGAAGCAGGGGCGCCCCGCCCCGGCTCGAGTGAGCTACCCCGAGCAGCCCTGAGGCAGCGACTCCCCCTTCCCCGCTGAGATCATCGTCGCGGGAAATTCAGCCCCGACGACGAAGGAGATGACCCCAAGGCGACCCTCTCCGCCCTCCCTGTTCCAGTGCCGGGTCTCGGCCGTCATCTCGAACGTGAGCCGCCCGCAGCCCGCAACCGCAGCAACATAAATCTAGGACGGGTTGTCGCATCCGGGCTTTGTTCGAGCCTCGACCGCCGATCACTGCCACCGCCGTTTGTCTCGTCGTCATCTTCGTCTCGAGCAAGACAGTCAAGACTCAAGACAGAGCGTCGCTTGAGCGAAGCACAACCCACAATTTTCGCGAAGAGAAAGTGGTTGCCCGGAACTGACACCCACCACGTGGCTCGCTGTTGCCGCCCGCCAAGGCACAACCAGTGCCCGCAACCGGAGGACACCCCCACCTTCGACCTGTTGACTTTCAGTGGACCGAGAGTGCGCCTTCCACACGGAGACAACATACAACGAGAGTTTGGAGTTGATCGGAAACGATCTAAACTTTCATCATGAAGATCTGCGGCGCGTGCGAGCGAGAGCTGCCCGATGGCTCGTACAGCGAGGAACAGAGGAGGCTGAGGCAAAGCATGCGGCGATGCGAGGAGTGCGTGGCCGCGGGTAACCAGCTGGTGCTCATGAAGAAGGGCCACACGAGGTCGGAGTCGGACGACTGCCCGATCTGCCAGCTGCCTTTGCCGATCGATGCAAAGCACTGGAAGTTCTATGTGTGCTGCATGAAGAGATTGTGCACTGGCTGTGTATTGGCAGCTGGAAAACGTGGCATGTGGGGCTGTCCATTCTGTCGGGCAGCCTCGCCAGATGAGAGCCAAGCCCTCGCAATGATCCGCAAGCGAGTCGGCGCGGGCGATCCACTGGCAATATGGCATCTTGGGACTAAATATATCCTCGGAGCGTACGGATTAGAGAAGGATGTGACGAGGGCCGTCGAGCTGTATGAGCGTGCCGCCGATCTCGGGGTGAAAGAAGCTCATTACAACCTTGGCGTTCTGTATGATGAAGGAATAGAAGTGGCTAAAGACATAGACAAGGCAATCGGGCATTACGAGACGGCAGCAATGTATGGTCATGTTTCCGCCAGGTTCAACCTTGGCATCGAGGAATACGATGCCGGAAACTACGACCTTTCTCTGCAGCACTGTTTGATATCCGCCAAGTTAGGATGCGAGGATTCGCTAGACAACATCAAAGAATTGTTCATGAGTGGTCTAGCGACCAAGGATGACTATGCCTCAGCTCTGCGCGGGCATCAGCACGCCATCGAAGAATTGTCCAGCCCCGACCGAGGTGAAGCCAAAATATTTGATTTAATAAGTAGCATGGTGATTCCGCCCTGACCGAGCCGAGGCCAGAGGTACTAGATAAGTAACGCGAGAGCTAATCTTACGCATAAGACGGACGGCGGGCCTGGAGACGCCCTGTCAAAGGTCAACTTCAGGCCTTCCATGTGCCAATGATCATAAAACACGAAAGTAACTCAGGGATAATAAGAAACCAACAACACAGTTATGAATCATGTATTGCCTCCTCCAGCCACTGCACTTCTTTGAGCGGGGCACACACCGAAATTTTTGAGGACATCTTCTTCGGGCTCGCTATTGTCATCTAGATGGTGGGCATACACAATTTCCACTAACTAATACCCCTGGCTACGCATGGGCGTATCCGCCCGTCACCTCCCGCACGACTTAACTCCGCCCGCACCGCGCAGGGCGTCGCCCCTCGCCTCCGTCACCCCTGTCCCGAGGACGCGCCCTCCCCTCCACGCTCTGAGGCACTCCTTGTACCGCCGGCGGCGCTCCTCGGCCGCCCCCCAGAGCCGGCTGTGGGCGGCCGGGGGGCACTCTGAGATGGTCACAGGGCTGAGCGTCGGGGGCGGGCGGGACGAGGGACAAGACAGCCTAGCGGAACTGCCGCAGCGGGACTGCCGCACGGCGGTCCGTGGGATCCTGGCCTCCCACGTCTCTAACCTCGATGATACCGGGGACGAGGACAAGAAGTACGGGGCCGGCGCGGGAGTACCGGCGCCATATCTCGGTGAGGAGCGATCGAACGTTGCCCCCGTCCATGTCCGGGCCACCGTCGGACCGGGCCGCCGGCGGAGCGGACTGGGGCGGCGGCGGCGCAGTCAAGTCCGTCCGAATCCCACGGCGTCGATCCGGGACCAGACGAGGTCGTCCGGAGGGAACCACGCGGCGGGAACTGCCCCGTCTCGCAGCTCGCCGGCCGAGGTGCCGAGATCGTAGTCGTCCCACGCCTCGCGTCCTGCGACCCCGCGTTGAATGGGTGCCGGCGATCGCTGCCTCGCCGCCTCTTCTCGGCGACCAGCGGCTTGGCCCCCGGCGACCGACGGCTGGTAGCTGGTGGCCGGCGGTGGAGGTTAGGAAGCACGCCGAAGTCGTCCCGGCCTGCCCCCGTCGGCTCTTTGTCCCCGCGATCTTCTTGCTTCATGTAGCATGCCGTTCGTCTTCACTGCTGTTGATTGTCGCATCCTCTCTCTCGAGGGAAGCGGGAGCTTGACTCCTTGCTGCCCCGGCGACTTGCCCCGCTTCCTGCCCGCGGTGCAGGAATGGTTGGCCAGCTCAAGCTGCTCGGCCGCCATTGGGTCCGCGCCCAGCCCCGCCCCGGCCGAGCTGCCCCGAGGCAGTCGTCGCTGCGCGCGAGAAATCCCCCTCCCCCGCCGAGATCGGTCTCATCGTCGTGGGAAGTTCAAATTCAGTCCCCGACGTCGAAGTAGATGACCCCCTTCCCCTTGTTATTGTACAGAGCCGGGTCTCGGCCGTCATCACTGCGCCTGTTGTGGGCAGAGCGATTGCGACCCTCCTAGGACCCGCGTCGTTCGCCCCGCCCGCCCCGGACATGCGACTCGGCCCCGTTGTCCCCGCTCCACACCCTGGGGGACATCGGTTCCGCGCAGAGCAGCGGGAATCCTGTATGTCGTCGTCCTCCGTCGTCCTCCGGCCCTCCTCCCGAGGCGGCGGCTGCGTCGTCGGAGGGGTGCCACGGAAAGCGCCGACGAGGAGACAGCGAGGGTACGCCCTTCCGTTCTCCGTCGACGCCGAGGTTTGCGGGGACTTGCCGGGCCTTCCTTCCCGTCCTTTGTCGCCGTTCGCCCATCCTCTGCGGGCCTGCGGGACAAGACTCACGCAATTTTCGTGAAGATAATTTTGTTTTACCCGAAACTGACACCAACACGTCCCAACGCTGCCGACCTGCAACCCAACCTGCAGCCTGGAGGATCACACGCACCTTCCCTGCGGCCAAGCACGCGTCGTCGGCGTCGTCAACACAGACAACACAGCAGCAGACAGGGCCCAAGTTCAACTCACCTTCCCTTTCATTCCCTGCCGCGGAAGCGTTGTCCACACGACATGAAGATCTGCGGCGCGTGCGTGCGCGAGCTGCCTGATGACTCGTACAGCGAGGAACAGCGGGCAAGGAGGCAAAGCATACGGCGATGCGAGGAGTGCGTGGCAGCGGGGAATCAGCTGGTGCTGATGAAGAAGGGCCGCACGAGGTCGGAGGCGGACGACTGCCCGATCTGCCAGTTGCCGCTACCGCTGGATTTGAAGCAGTCAGCATTTCAAGAGTGCTGCATGAAGAGAGTGTGCATTGGCTGCATTGTGGCAGCTGGCAAACGTGGCATGAGGGACTGCCCATTCTGCCGGACACATTCAGATGATGAAGAAGACCTCGCCATGATCCAAGCACGAGTCAACGCGGGCGATCCAATGGCACTTTTCCATCTCGGGACTAAATATCACTTAGGAGAGTACGGATTGGAGAAGAACATGACGAGGGCCGTCGAACTTTACGAGAGCGCCGCTGAGCTCGGGGTGAAAGATGCGCATTACAATCTTGGCCTTATGTATGCTAATGGAGAAGACGTGGAGAAAGACACCAACAAGGCATTCCGCCATTATGAGGCGGCAGCGATGTGCGGCCACGTTTTCGCCAGATGCAACCTTGGCTGTGAGGAATACAATGCCGGAAACTGCGAGCTTGCACTGCAGCACTTGTTGATATCCGCCAAATTGGGAGACGATGAATCGCTGAACAAAGTCAAAGATTTTTTCATGGCCGGTCTAGCGACCAAGGCTGACTATGCCGCAGCTCTTCGCGGGTATCAGAGCGCCATGGAAGAAATGTCCAGCCCCGACCGAGACGAGGCCAGAGAATGGACTCAATCGATCACTTAATCAAATGTAAACTGATCTCCGTACCCCTACCATAATCTACAGACATGACGACGGACGGCGGGCCTGGTTCGCGACAGGACTCCCTGTTGACTTGTCCAGGGCCAACTTCTACGGCCTTCAGTGTGTCAAATGTGCATCAAACACGAAAATGATACAGGAATAAAAAAGAAATGAAAATCATTTTATTGAGAGACTGGTTACTGTTGCACTTGCGCCGCAAAAGTTGCCAGAACATCTTCTCCGCGCTTATGTCGACTCAGATCCGGTGAAAGATTGAACCACATCAATTTACACTGCCTATTTCTCCTACTGGCTACACATACATTGGAAGATCCACCCGTCATCTCCCGAATGACCTTACTCCGCCCGCACCGCAAAGGGCATCCCCCCTGCGCCGCCGCCCGTCCCAACGACGCGCCCTCCCCTCCGCGCCCTGAGGCACTCCTTGTACCGCCTGCGGCGCTCCTCGGCCGTTCCCCAGAGCCGGCCGGGGGCGCGGGCGTCCGTCCCCAGAGCCGCCCGAGGGGCACTCCGACATGGTCGCTGGGTCGGCCGCACGGCCTCAGGCTCCGCCCGTCGCCGAACCTCGACGATATGGACAGGCGAGGGACGAGGCCGACGGCAGGGAGGACGGGGCCGACGACAGGCCGCGGGACGCGGCGTCTCCTCCCTCGCGGGAGTTCCTTTGCCCTATCTCGTTGAGGAGTCGTCCTCGTCCATGTCCGGACCGCCGTCCTCATCCATGTCCGGACCGCCGTCGTGCCGGTCCGCCATCGTCGGTCCCGAGCGGCGGCGGGGGCGGCACGATCGAGTCCGTCCGACTCCCCCAGCGTCGATCCGGGACCGGACGAGGTCCTCCGACCCCTCTGCGGGCGGGACTGACGCGGCGGAAACGGCCCCGTCTCGCAGCTCTTGTCTTCTCACGCCTCGCGTCCTGCGACCCCGCGCTGAAAGGGTGCCGGCGATCACTGCCTCGCCGCCTCTTCTGACCGGCGCGGCGGCTGGTGGCCGACGGTGGAGGTTGGGAAGCGCGTCGAGCTCGCCCCGCGTCGTTCCGGTTGGGGTTGGGGCCGCGCACGTGGCACCACTCCCGCCCCCCCCCTGTCGGCCGTCGGCTCTTCGCCACGACGCCACAGCATGTTGCATGATATCTTCTTATGCCGTTCATCTTCGCTGCTGTTGATTGTCGCATCCCCTCTCTCTCGAGGGAAGCGGGAGCTGGCATCCTTGCCTTGGCGACTTGCCCCGCTTCCTGCCCACGGTGCATGAATGGTTGGCCAGCTCAAGTTGCTCGGCCGCCATTGGGTCCGCGCCCCACTCGAGTGAGCTATCCCGAGCTTTCCTGAGGCGACTTCCCCTTCCCCGTCGAGATCGTCTCATCGTCGCGGGACCTCCGCTCCCCCCTCTGCATCGATGAGGCATCCAGCCGCCGCCGCCATCCTTCAAGGCCGGAGGAGGGGCGAGCAGCGATGGCGCGCAGTGTCCGAGGGGACACGCTCTCGCTCACTTTCCGGGCGGAGAGCCCGCGCCGCGCCGCCAGCCCTCAAAGGACCGCCTCGACCGCCGATCGCTACCGCCGCCGTTTGTCTCGACCATGGTTGTTCGTCGTCTCTTGCACCTCTGCCAACCGGCGACTGGCGACACGAGCAAAATTTTCCCGCGACAGAGGCAACCCACCGGGACGCATACCGTAGGTAGGGCGTCCCGGTGAAAGTAAATACGTAAACGAAGTATGTAGAGTAGTCCATTCTGTTTGGATTCCGTGTTAGGCAGAGCCTAATGGCATGCGGCATCGGAGCCACACATCGG
>JAAMXK010016042.1:0-10820 GCA_019693575.1 Thalassiosira oceanica | reverse complement strand
TGCAAGATACCACTATCCCGTGCTCCGAGAACGAGCCGTGCCCCGACAGCACTAGTTGGCCGATCCAACTGAACAGGCTTCAAGACCCAAGACCCAGCTGGCTGCCGGCAGATAGCAGGTTTCGGGAGTTTCGGGCGGGCTTGACACGGCAGTTTCCCGTCAGCCTTGTTGCTTTCACCTCGACAGACCTGTCAATCCTGTCGCCTATCGCGGGCAGTCAGTAGCAGCAGGCTAGACACGGCAGTTTCCTGTCGACTGACAGCCTACTTGTTGCTTCCACCTCGACAGACCTGTCACTCCTAACCTGTCGCCAATATCACGGGCGTAGCCGGCAGCAGCAGGTCAAGGTGTAGACGCTCCTCGTTTGACGCTTCGCCAGCTAATTTCGGACGGACGACGGACGAAGGAGTGAAGTGTTGGAATCCTCCTGCCGTTCGTTCCTCTCTCCCCCACTCTTTCCTGCCTCGCCTCCCAGCTCCTCCCGCTCCCGCTCGTCCTCTCCTATCCCAGCCTCCGCTCCGCCGGCTTTGTTAGGCGTGGCGAACCCTGAGCGACCTTTTTCTGGGTAAAATTGAAAGGGCTTATCCACGTGGCATCACAGAGTCTGTGCATGTGACGAGCTTGGGCAAACTGGGAAGGACAGCACTGCCAAGAGGAGGAGCAAAACGAACCAAGCAACGGACAAAGATCCTCAACAGTTGCGTTGCAGCATGCTCCGGCGGATAACTATGCCCTCTCTGGTATGGGCCGCGGCCCTGAGCCTGTCGTTCACCGCGATGCAGGCCTTCCAATTGCCCTCCACCTCATCGCAGCAAAAACACGCACTCGCCGGCAGGTCAATCGAGCGCGTGAAGGCGAAAGGATCCATACAGATACAGAGGTATTCCACCGCGGCGGCGTCAGTGGCGAACGATTTGGAGTCCGTCGCCTGGGATACCGTGACGGACGATTGGGAGCTGGACTGCTACAGCCGTCCCGTCCTGGTGGGGGGGAAGAAGTTGTGGGAGATACTGATTACCGACTCGTCGGGCAACCTGAGGGTCTGTAGGTCTTTGCCCTCGAACAAGTGAGTCGGAAGCGCGAGGGACCCGAACGAAAGAGGGGAGGAAAAATGAGAGATTTTCGTTTGCTTTCTATCGATTCCTTCGACTGGATTGTCCACTGTGTCAGAACTTGAGCCAAATTGCTCTAACTTCAACTCAACTCTACCTAGGGTAAACTCACGGGAAGTGAGGAAAGTGGTTGAAGATGTAATAGGGGAAAGCGAAGTGAAGCCGGGTACTATCAGATTCTTTCGAGGTGCTATGTTCAACATGGTGAGGTTCCTAATGGCTACTACATTATTCGTTCCCCAGGAGGTCTGACGACGCAATACATGCAGATCAATATTGCCCTCTCGGAGATAGACGTGGTGGCCAAACCGAGTAGATGCACATTCGCATTAGCGCAATGGTTGGAGGAAAGAAATCGCGACGTGTACCCCCAAATGGAGGGTTACCAGGCCGCAAAGGCGAGGTTGGGAGGTGTCGGCGGAACGTTTCTGGACATCCGAACAGCCGTGAAACTGCCGGATGCCCTGCGAGGCGAGAAGTATGCATTTGTCGGACTTCCGCTGGCGGAGTTCATTGAGGGGGGAAGCGTGAACAATGAAAATATCGGAGTTGGCAGACTCTGTCCCGTAGACAGCACCTTGCCTGCGGACTCATTCGTACAGGGTGTTGTCATACTGACCTCACGCGCAAAGGCGCTGGCCAGCTGGCTGGCGGGGACCGAAGTGGGAGGGATAAAAGCCGACATAAGGAAGCGCGAGCTCGTAATGGAAACAGACATTGACAATCAATATCTCATGGCCAAGTTAGACGACGACCAGAGGCGCGAGGCTGCCAATTTCGAAGAGGGAAAGGACTCGCTCAACGGCTTGCACTTCGTCAGTGTCCAGGAAGACGAAAATGATGACCCAGCTGGTTTCTGGCTGCTACGCGAAATACCAGACAATTTATAACCTATTAGTCCATATTCTTAGTCTGAAGTATTGTACAACCAAGGCAAGGCAGCCTCGCGCAGAACTCCCGCTCTGCAATGTCCTTGCTACATAGACTCTTTGTACCTAGGACCTTGCCGTTAGGCCACATCGGGGCAGACTTTCAACCATTGGCGGCCAGGTCGTCTCGGTCTTTTGTAAACAAACAACGACGATAATGTGATAATAGGTAGGATCAACTTTTCCATATTTAAGAACAGTCACGTTTTAGCCTGTACAATAACTACGTCACGGAAACGATGGAACGCCGCTTCATTTAATTTTATGACGGTTGCGCATGGAAAAGCATCCTTCACTGCTCGACGAAGGGTCACACTCTCGGCACGGCTGCGTCGTCCAGACGATCTCGGACTGCCCCCCACAGCCCTCGATGACGGCAAAACGTAGCGCATAAGTGCCACCCGTCACTCGAGGATACAGTGACTCCAACGCGGTTACTTCGTCGTCCGTCAGGATTTCTACTACGACTCGGTTCTCGCGATCGAGCTGTTCGTTGGTGATGCGCTCTTGACCAGTGGACGATGTGCTGTCGCTTCTGGGGCGGCGAGCTTCGTTGACCATTGCAATGCGTTCGTCTTCAATCCTCGCCATAGCCAGCCGTTGGGCGTGAACTTCCGACTCGCTGAGCCCAGCTGCTCTCAATGCCTGGAGCGTACTTGAGTCGGAGGTTCGTCTCGCCGAGGGCGACGAGAACGAAGCGCCCACGGGCAAAGAAGTCGAAGCAAACGGAGACGTTGGTGGTGCAGCAGGAAGGTTGGACGTTCCTCCGAGTAGAGTCGTAGTTTCTCCACGCAGAAACGACTCGAGATGAGGGGGCACGAGGGGCAGCGAGTGGGCTTCGCAAAGACACTCCGATGCATCCGGAGGTGGGGGACAGTCTCCGCCGTTCTTCATGTACTTGCGCCACTGTAGTAAAGATAAAATTGTTAGGAAAGAGGATATGAACTAAGAGGGTCGCTCATCCTACCTTGTAACACCAGCTTCGAGGGAGTGCACAATACACGCCCGGTTTCAGCGGACAAGTTCGCTCGTACTGCAAAGGGATCGGCGAGAACATCGAGAAGCCATCGTGGCTGGTTTCAACCTTGCCTATCTCCGACATTTCGAGGGGAAGGGGTTTTGGCGGCACAAGGCAGTGCGAGGGAAAGCCCTTCGAAGCACGCGTGTAAAATCCGCGGACGAGTGGGCACGAGAGTGGCTTCTTGCGATTGGCCTTTTCCTCCTCCTTGCGATCGATCACTGCTTTCTTCGCGGTTTCGTCTTCAGCGCGGCAAATGAGGCAGCCGGTGAACTCGGCAGAGAGCTCGTGGGAGTCGGGGTAGAAGGACTTCAGGATCTTCCACGCTTGCTTATCCATGACGCGGCGGCGAGCCCTTGCCTGCTTTGAGCTGCAGTTCTTGATGCATCCATGTTCACACACTAGGTCTGAATTGACATTGGGCGGTGGTGGTAACGCGTTACTCATCTTTCGATCCCGTGCGCGCTGCTCCTTGCGGCTGAGCTTCTTCTTCTTGCCGCTCGATCCGGGGTGCTTGCCTTGCTTCTTGCCTTTCTTGGAAGGCGTCGAGGCGAGTAACTTGGCCTCCTCCGCGGCCCGCTGCTGCTTTAGCTCACGCTCCTTTCGTTCCTCCTGCTGCACCTCCAGCCAGGCAAGGGCACTCTTGCACCATGACTTGGAAACGTAGAAGCAAGTCCCGTCAGAGTTAAGGGGAGGCTCCGGGCGAGAGATAGCCCTAGTCACGACCAGTGTCTCCATGTTGCGCAGCATCTCGAAAGTGTAGACTTTGAGCGAATCATCGGCCTTGATAGTCACTTGACTCTCTGCCTTCTTCCGCCCCTTGTTGGACGCGACCACTACTGACTTGAGCGGCGAGACAATGGGAGTATCGAACCCCTCGGTCAGCTCGCGAGGGTACTGCAAAGATGTCAGAATTCAACAAAGTAACAAAGAAGGAAAAAGGAGGTCGGAAAGACTCACCACCTCTGCGGCAAAGTGATCTACCACCGAAACTACCAACTCTCGATTGTTGAACGTGGTGCACGTTTGCTGCACGTTGCTTAGGTCGGTTGCGCGGAGGAAAGTCAGGATACTCAGGTGCATCTCACGCTGGAGGGCAGTGAGACCGCAGCTCTCGTTCGGCGTTTTGAGGCTCATCTTTCGAAACTGGTAATGCGTAGATGTGTCGGAACGCCGTTGGTTTCTGATGTTTGTGTCGTAGCCGGTAGTGGTTCACGACTTGCGTTCGGCGCCGCGGAGGGTTCCTTGGCCTGGCCTCGGCCCGTGGGGCGGGTTGGGTTCTAACGTGTTCAGTGGGAAGACATCAGTAATGTAATTGTCATCAAATCAGAACGGCGCTTATTGATTGCTCTCAGAAGAGAACAATTCTGAAGCGGAGTCTGAAATATTCGATGCAACGGGCGGCCAACGTGACGAATCTGCCTGCTTGCAGCTCCGACCACCGCTGACCTGCTGTTAATTTGACGAGGTGACGAAGTTCTATGTTTGACGTCCTCCCTTGAGACCAATACACTGGGGACGCACAACCCCAGTAGCAGTAATCTCTTCGTTGACTTCCTCCTCACTGGCAACGTTGGCGTCAACGTTGCAGCAAACACTGACGCCAGCCTCTCAGTTCCGCGCAGACCGGGCCCACAGAGTGACGCTACTATCTACCTATCTACCTAGGTACGCCGTACGGACGCCGCCGCCGGGACGGAACTTTTCTGTCGTTTTGTTCGGCCTGTGAATCTGTGAACTTACTGCTACTGCGAGAGTCGGTGTCGGGGCCCCTGACGTCCTGAGTAGTAGCGGGAACATCAACGTGAACGTGAAGATGGATCAAGTTTGAAGTTTGCTTGGCGGATACTGCGGACGAACATTGCGGACGCACGGAAGGCGAGGAGATCGACACAATCGACACCGGCGGTGCCCCTGTATCCTCTACCTTACGTCATTTGGAAGATGCGCCGACTGCGTCTATCCGCCATATTCGTCGCCGCGTGTCCTTGGTATTCCGAGGCGTTCCAGACGGATCGTCAGCATGGAAAGCAACCAATGACAATGGGGCGTAGGAGGGCCGCGCCCTCGTCACTTCATTCGCCTTCACTCACGGCCACCAACCTCGTACCAATCGAGAGGGCGTGGGACGAGTCAGGCACGGACGGCAAATTCTCGGATCTCGTTCGGCAACTCGGGTGCGAAGGCTTCAATTCCGGGGGACAGATCACGAAGGGAGACGGCGATGAGCCCTACACTCTTTACGTCGCGTCGGGCGAAGACGACCTCCCCCCGATCGCTTCGCTGACGGTGGAAGTGTTTGATTCGACTGCGATCACATTATCAACTGATCTGAGTGTTTGGGAACAAGCTTTGGTGCAGCCATTGGCAGGAGCATACAATTCCTACGCCTTCGCAGTGGGTTACACTGAAGTCCTGAGCGGATTGAGAAAGCGGATGCGGAACAGGTTGACGAGTGGAAATGGTGTTGACTGGCTAGCACCTCTGATAACCCCCGGAATAGCTGGTTCCGATGATCCAGGTTCCGACGATTCAAGAATAGAGAACGATACAACGCTGGAAGATATTGCTGCCAGGTCTTCATTGATATTCTCTCTTTCCAGACCAAAGAGAGAGAGTCCGACTTTCGAAGGCGAGATGGAATCGGTGGCGTCAATCGAGCTCCGGCTTCAGCCAACTGATGCAAAGATACCTTTCAGCCAGCCATGGCTCGACAAGTTAGAGAGAAGGTTGGCAAGGGTGTTACCTTTCACAATGAAGGAAGACTGCAATCCTTCAAAGGGAGTTGCTCCCTTGAGGCCGTACCTGTGCAACCTCTGCGTGTCACCATCGCTCAGGTCACTGGGAGTCGGGCGAGCGCTCTGTAGAGTGGTGGAAGCCATAGCAAGGGACATATGGTCATACAATCATATTTATTTGCACGTTGACCCTACGAACATTGCAGCGAAGAGGCTCTACGAGAAAGAGGGGTATGTCGACGTCGGAAGAAGATGGAACGCAGTATGGTCTGGAGGCGCGGAAGAGATAAGCTACTACGTGAAAAAACTTAGAAGTTAGCCCGCGAGACGCGAATGGTTTGCGCACTGCTTTGTTCTTCATTGAACTGTGTAAGCCTTGTCAAGGTATTCCACGATTTCGGCTGACTCGTACATGTCAACTCCAGTGTTTGGGTCCACTATGTAGGGGACTTGAAACGTCCTACCAGTTTTTTCGACCATTCGGTCCCGATTGCTCGACCCCCTCGAGCAGCTAACAACAGTATGGGGAATGCCGAGACTCGAGAGCTTTTCCTTGACTGGCTTGACGAAAGGGCTGCACTCGTATGCCCAGAGCTCGATCGGCCTCATACTCCCGTTGTCTGGCCTTGCATTGGACTGTCTCTTGGCTCCCGGGCTTCCTCTGATTGCAGATGCAAGCCAAGATGTCACTATTGCGAATTGGCGAAACTTTATCGGCCAGAGAGCACGCTCATCG
Source organism: Thalassiosira oceanica (assembly GCA_019693575.1). Classification (NCBI taxonomy): domain Eukaryota; phylum Bacillariophyta; class Thalassiosirophyceae; order Thalassiosirales; family Thalassiosiraceae; genus Thalassiosira; species Thalassiosira oceanica. The sequence continues at coordinate 4,287 of JAAMXK010016042.1, read as the reverse complement.
TAGCTCTCTTTCGGCGGTCCGTAGGCATCAACAATGTGCTCGATGATGGCGTCGTCTCCTGCAATTTGTTGTCCAGTGTTCGGATCCTCGAGTACAGGGAAAGACGAACCTTCGAATGTGGGGATAGTCAAATACGTCAAGTCCAGAAGATTCATCATTTCGCGAACTCTTCTGCAACCCGAAGATGAGTCGTTGTCGTAGAACGTCAGCATCCTTTCGGGACGGGGCGCCTCCTCCAGGATCGGACTTGAATCTCGAAGCCTAACCGGACCAAGCTGCAATCCGTATTGCCTCTTTCCATCGCTATTGAACTCAGGGGAGAGTATTGAATCGATTTGCCAGCCTAAGACGAATGCCGACGTGGCGAGGCGCAGGCCTAGGCCGACGGTACCGGTCAAGAGCTCTGTTCTGTCAGTCTTTTCGTTGATTTGGAGTGGCTGCGGCTCGGGCGCTACGAATCCCTTCGGAATTTCTACCTTCGGAAGCGCAGCCAGGCCGGAGCAAGTGATTGTCACGGCAAAGAGACAAAGCACTACGACGCCAACGGCGTTACGCGCCATGTTGGCCAATTTTCTGACGTGCTGTCCGTCTCGGCCGGTGGGCAAGCTTTTGTCAACTCTGGTTGTGAGACGTTGAAGATTCCGAGACTCCGGTCGACGGAAAGGGATGTTTGATCTGGGTTTGAATAGGGCCGTTTGTTTGCGTCATGCTTTTGCGTCATCGTTATTCGTTTGCGCTCGAAAAACTTTTGGGTATTGTTTTGGTATTTTTGATGCCATCAGTGAATGCTACCTGCATACCTCCCCGCGCTCTCTCCCGCGCGGCGATGAATGAAGCAAATGAAGCCGAAGCTGGGTACATTTACATTGGACTGTAGTAGACGACCTCCGGATTCTGATTCTATGCTTGCCGCTCTACATAAACCTTTTCGGGTTGGAGCGAGCGCGGGCACGTTCTGCTGCTGCCTTCTGTAGTATAACCCGAAGTATGGCTGTCTGGGAGTGGCTGAAGGCAGTAAAATGACACATCTTGGCGCCTTGGCCGGCCTTGGCAGCGTGTCACACACGCACAAAATTTCGCAGTCGATCGCATCGTCGCGCTCGCATCCGTGGATGGACTAGGGGCCACCAAATGATGACCCCCCGCATGGGGCAACGGATTCGACGGGGCTGTGTGTGGGGGAGAGGAATCCCATGGCTCTTTACCTACAGACCAATTCCTACAAACTCCTCGCACAGATCGACGCAACTACTATACGGCTTTCCAATCAAAACCAAGTCGAGTTGATCCTCTGTACGGAGCTTCGGTCATGAATCATGATTCGGTTACGGGTCACAAAGCGTGTCGTGTTGAGGGGGGATAATAAAGCGAGTGATACTCCAGAGGGCACTCTCATGCGCGGACTTGTGCGACTGCTCTTGGGCCTCAGAGTCTCCGAGAGAAATGTATCGTATCGACGGAGAAGGGCGACAAGAGCGTTGATCATAATTTGAAGACTGATACCTGCGTAAAAGACGGGCGCCTAGAATGAGTGGTGGTCCAGGTTTCGCGCGGTGGAGGGGCTCCCGCAAGTGCCCCGCAAGACTGAAAAAAGTCGCCCCGGGGTTTTACGGAGTCGAAAGCCCTCACGTGGTGAAAATAGAAGAGAGAAGGCGAGCAAGGGGAAAGAAGACTCTACTGACCTACTACTATTGGAAGGTTTCTTCGATGCATTCATATCAGACTTTACCTGATGGCGATATTTAAATTCAGATTACTGATCGCTGTCGCAGCGTCCGCCTCCTCGGCGAGGGATACCACAGTGCACGCCAGGGCTGAAGGATCCGTGGCGATGCAATATGCCGCATCATATGCCGCGTCAAGCGGCGTGGGCAATCGGCACGAACGGATATCACCCGCCTCGCTTCCCCGAAGGGAGGGGACGACGCTGAGGAACTCATGGTTCCCCCTCTACACGACGTCGCCCACGGTCGTCGCCACTGACGGCCCAACGACCGGACAGACCTCGTCGCCGACCGTTTCTGTTGGGGCGGGCACGTTGGCACCAAGCGGCAAACCGACGGCTGGGGCGACCACGTCCGCCCCGAGCGGGCGGCCTTCGTCCCGCCCCACAACCGCGACGCCGTCAAAAATGGTGAGACATCTTTGGTTAATAGTTGGGACAGCGTGTGGAGATTTTCATGCTGACCTTTGCCATTTTTCAAATATCCGTGGCAGCCAATGACTGGTCCCCCAACGAATAAGCCGACGGGCAAGCCGGCAACCGGAGCGGTGAGTTCTCCTGACAGCAGTAACATGCAGGTCAAGTTTCGTTTGAATTTCGTTTGCGGATGATATGAGTCTGAAACTTTTCACGCCAGCCTTCTCCGTCGCCCACTAGGATGCCCGTGACCACGCTATCCCCGACGAACAATCCAACGACCAAACCGGTGAGTGATTGGGACTCAAAGTCCGAACAGTTGTGTATGTCTGATGCTTAATTGTGGTTCGAACCCGCTCTTTCCTTCCAAGCCTTCCTCCAAGCCCACTGTGAACCCATCGTCCAAGCCGACGACGATCCCTTCTTCCGAACCAACAACCCTGTCACTAACCGTGAAGGTAAGCGCGAAGTCTCAAACGAGGAGGCACATTCTGTTCCCATTCACACCTTCTGCCTTGACTTGATCCATATTCAGCCTACGCTCAACCCGAGCAAGCAGCCGTCCTCGAAGCCTACCACGATGAGCCCCACACTAAGGCCTTCGCCTAAACCGACCCTAAAAGTGAGATAATGGCTACCGATCTGTGAACCTAGTGTCTACGTCTAACGCGCTCCCGTTTCAATGATCAAATCTCTGATCTTGCTTACAGCCGACTGCAAAACCGACCAACCCTCCATCAGTTATGCCGACGCAGCATCCAGTGACAGATTCGGCAAGTCGACACTCTATCTATAGCATTCAAACTTTGGTTTCGATTGACATAACTTGAAATTCAGCCCTCGCGAGTGCCCACGAACCTGCCGAGCCCACCTCCCTCAGCCAATGTGAGTTATCTTTCCCGGGAGTGCGAAAGTGCGAGTTCGAGTTCGATATCACGCTCTGACGTTGTTGACGCAGCCGTCGAACAAGCCCACCAACGTTCCCACTCGAAATCCCACTTGGGAGGTGAGGACCACGGAATATATCAGTTCGATGAGATTTAGGATTGCTCTCACAGGTTGATATTACCCTTTATACTCACAGCCAAGTCCGCTGCCCACACGGCTGCCATCCCCCGGCCCAAGCTCTCCTCCGACGAAAATGCCGAGCCGGCGACCGAGTTTCCCGCCTACTAACGTACCCACTCGAAATCCCACCCAGGAGGTGAGTTTCCACGGAACATCTTAGCTCGATGGAATTTCCCCCTCACTGATCGTTATTCCCTTTACATTCATCAGCCAAGTGCGCTGCCCACGCGGCTGCCATCCCCCGGTCCAACCTCTCCTCCGACGAAATTTCCGAGCCGGCGACCGAGTTTCCCGCCTACTAAAGTACCCACTCGAAATCCCACCCGGGTGGTGAGTTTCCACGGAACATCTCAATTCCAGTCGATAAAATTCCCCTCTCACTGGTCGGTATTCTCCTTTATATTCATCAGCCGAGTGCGCTGCCCACGCGACTGCCTTCCCCCGGTCCAACATCGAAACCTAGTTTTTCGCCGTCGATTCGTCCGACTGTTCAAGTGAGGGGTGCACAAATTGGAACCTCGAAGTCTAAAGCTAACATTCTATTGAATACGCAGCCTACGCCCCCTCCATCTTCGGCGCCATCAAGACAGCCGACCTTGGAACCCAGCACCGCAGAGCCTTCGCGCCATCCGGTGTCGGATGTAAGTAGCGCCAGGAGATCACTTGGTACGACAACGTTCGTGTATTCGCCTAACGTCAGTCTTGCGCAGCCGGCCCCTACGTACTCTCCCTCGAAGCATCCTATGACAGATGGGCCAACGATTTCTCCCACTGCCGACCTAAGTAACAGCCCGTCGTACTTTCCTACCACGACGGTTCCAACCTACTCGCCTATCGCAACGACTGCCCCGTCTCAGTCCCCTGTCCAAAGCTACGCAACTGTGAAAAGTTCGTTGGCATTCAAGCTGCCCCTCGCCGAGTTGATGGACGGATTCGACGTGAAGACCTTCGAAGGTGTCGTGGCGGATTTTCTCGCCGACAGGTTGGACACCCGAAAGAACATTACGTTTGACGAGTACGAGGCCGCCGTTGTTTCTCAAACCCTCGCCAAATCGACACAAAACGGCACCATGCCCGCC
>JAAMXK010016004.1:0-18392 GCA_019693575.1 Thalassiosira oceanica | reverse complement strand
GTTGTTGTCATTTTCTCATCTTCTTTATGATTATTTGCCAGCCTTTGAGCCCAACTCTTTCGCCGAGTGCCGGTCCGACGGTAGGTACTGGATTGTTACTTCAGTCTCTTCTCATATCTGACTTGACTCTGAATTGAATAGATGAGTCCGAGTTCAAGCTCTAGTCCCACTTCAAGCTCAAGTCCTACACTGAGTCCAACCCCAATGCCAACCACAATCTCTGTGAGCAATCTATCTTTGGATCAATAACTCAGTGTTTTCTCCTCTGACTTCATCCATTTTGCTCATTCCTCTGACAGCCATCAACTGCACCCAGTAGCGCACCGACCCAAGAACCAACAGTGAGCATTTCAATTTTCTTTCTTTCAGCATGATAAAATGATCCTCATTCAAATATAATGAACTCAGGTTGAAACATGGGAACCTGCCACGAGCGATGGCTACTTCACATTCGTTGATAGAGGGAGATGTGCCGATTCAGAGGGCTTTGCTTACATGGTGTCATTGTCTTCAGATGAAGATGAAGCAACGTCCATTGATGCCTGTGGCAGCTTCTGTGCTGATGCCGGGTCTGATAATTCGGACATTATCGGGTTTGAACTGCACAGATCGCAGGGGAGTTGGTCCTGCAACTGCCTTGCAGATTCATCTCTTGGTGTGCATTCAAGTGAACGCAAGTTATTTACATCAAGTGATGATGTTTGGAGTGCATGCTTCGCCTTTTCTACGGGGTCGCACATAGAAGACTGTAACAGCAAGGGCTGCGGTGCCATTGATTTGACATCCGGTCCAAGATTGTGCTCTACTGGTTGCTCTAGTGGTTTTGGTTATTGCCCAAAATTCACAAGGAAATGCAGTGACTGTGTTGATATGTCAAAGTACGCCAATCTTGGCGCGGGTCTTTGTGGCGATCGCGATGGCAATGCATATGAATTTGGGACGTTGGACATTTCGCAGGCATCCGAAGCCGAATGTGCAATGAAGTGTGAACAGATATCTACTGATGGGTTGGTAGGGTTTCATTTTGATGATGACTACTGCTCATGTCTGTGAGTGTCAAACCAGTTTTGTTTGAAAATAAAGTGGGCAGAGCTCATGTGTATGTGACAGGTTTGAGGACGGTAAATTGCCCAGTGAGGGTTTTGGCTCGAAGTTTCCATGGGCCTCTGGTAGAGGCCCCATTTCTACAGCCAAGTTAGGGTTAGGATCTATAACGTGTCATGCACGGTGCTTGGTTGGGGACTATGAATCATCCGCGGAAGAGTGAGTGTTGTCCTCCTTTGACATGATATTGACTCTGGACTAACAACTTTCCTCTTTTTGATACAGATGTCAGCCGCTCAATGACTCGTGTTTGAATGCTATCCCAATCACTTTGCCAGATGGCGGATCGACTTCTGTCAGTGGCACAAATGTGGCGTCCACTGCTCATCCAGGTTATATTCCAGGCTGCTCCTCCACTCGGACATCCTACAGGGGGGTTTGGTACAAGATTCAAGTACCGCCAGGCATCAAGGACCTAGAAGTCGATCTATCAACATGCGATCAGGCCGACTTTGACACATCTATATCAATATTTGAGGCAACCAGAGAATCGTGTGATGAAGGATTGAATTGTTTGCTCTCCGCCGGGGACTCATTAGGATGCGCAAGATACACAACGAGCCTCACAGCTTTGCTAAAAAGCTCGAAGACCTACTATATACTGGTCAATGGATATCAAGGCGCAACAGTAGGTCTCTTTGGTCACGCATGTCACACACAGAATTGTTCCAAACCTCCTCTAACTCCTGACACATTATGCCAAAAATGATCAGGGGTACTTTGACTTGACAGTGGAAGCCAACCCATGGATGACTGAAAGTCCAACCAGCTCACCAAGTGGAAAGCCTACACTGAGCCCTACAAACACTCCTACTGTAAACTTTGGCGTGGGCGAAGTGGCCGGTGTGGTAGAAGGTATTTCCAATGTTGGTGAAATATATGTGTGCTACAAGGCTCCACCGCCTCCTCCGCCGCCATCAAGATCGCCGTCGGTCAGCCCAAGTAAGGGCCCAACCATGTCTCCAACCGTATCACCAAGCAGGTCACCGACTGCATCGCCGACTACTGGCAAACCAACTGTGTCACCCTCAATGTCCCCTCTTACAACCATAGATGTTTCATTTAACTGGTTTGGGTCCGGGGAATGCCTGGATAGTAAGAACCGGAAGTACAGCAGCCTACTTGTCATGTCCAGAGAAGTCACCATTGAAACTGCCAATGACTGCGGCCTGTGGTGCCTGAACTCCTCTCCCACTGATCTATTCCGTGGAATTGCTTATTCTCGCCGGGATGATGAAGCATCTTTGTGTTTCTGTTACTATGACAAGGATGCAGCACCACCCGATGGCTTCTTCTCAAGTACCAGTGATGGGGAGGGACCAGTATCAGGCACCAACGGCTTGCCGGACTTTGAGTGCTTCAAGTTTGACCCTGTAGTACCATCTTCATCCCCAACCCTTGGTCCAACCACAGCCTCCCCGACACTCCTGCCGACAAAAGCTACCCAGTACAGTGACAGCCTGTACACCTTTGTAGGAATTGGTGTCTGCCAGAGCAAGAGCGACCTTGGATTTGTCTCTTCAACTATAATGGAGGAAGATAGCATTGATCTCTGTGCCAACCGATGCACTAGGGTTGGTGAAAAGCAAGAGATATTGCTAGGTTTCAATTACGATCCATCGAAGTCTGAGTGTGTGTGCCACTGGGATGTGAGTGGTCTGCAGGTTAGTGGTGGAATCGCCGAGATCGCTCTTCCCACAGGCACAGGAGGTCAGATTTGCTTCCGGTTCATCGCAGTGAGTCCATGCACTTTCTGGTAGACAGCGGTATCCTGCTCACAACATGCCGCAATTTTCCTCCTCTTCAGCCTTCACCTACTACCTTCCCAACATGGGAACCAACGCTTACTCCGACCAAGTCACAAATGCCAAGTGAGAGTCCGACCGTCCCGTTGGAAGCCAGCGCTTCGTTCTACACTTTTGTTGTAAGTCTGTCCGACTTGTGTGGCAAGAGCATTTCAGGACTCAATTTGATTTGATTCTTGAATGAAAAAACTGCCAGGGCTACGGCAATTGCCTGGACCTTGAGAACCGGGAGTATCCTGTTGTTGAATCTACCGAGACTGGAGAATTCACTCTCTCTGCTGATGCCTGCGGCAACTTCTGTGACAGCAGCGCCGCGATATACATGCACTATGTAGTTGGGTTTGAGTTGAACCATGGATCCTCCTGCACTTGTTTGGTTTCCCAGCGAACTGTGAGGAATTACGTGCCATCGATATCACCTGAAATGCGGAGGAATCACGTGCCATCAATATCACCTGAAATGCCAAGGAATAACGTGCCATCAATATCACCTGAAATGCCAATGAGCCCAATTGGTAATCCCACTGGGACACCAACAGGAACGCCTAGTACCAGCAGGGTCCCTACTGGCTCTCCAAGTGAAGAAATGTCATTTCTTCCGTCCATAACTCAAACACCTTCCACATCTAGTCAGCCATCATTCTCTCCCAGCTTGTCCAGTTCCCCAACAGCCAGTCCATCGGAAGAAAATGGCGTCGGCGAGATCATGACCTCCTCTGAAGGGAGGTCGAGGCAAGCGGGAGTTGCTACAACATTGTGTTACAAGAGCCCCATGTCGCCCACCCAGGCGCCCACAACTGGCCCACCCACAACCAGACCATCAACTTCGCCAACAATTTGGGTAGGTCGCTGCAATAGAACCACATCGCAGCCAGTAAAAATGGACATTCCCTTTCTGACATATAAATTGATTTAAGTCACCCCCTCAAACTCTGGGCAACATGACTCTGGGCATGTTTTATTCTTTTGCTTCAGAGACATTTTGCAAGGACTCCCTGTTGGACGAATATAGTAACTACTTTTATTACTCAGACAAAGTGTTCGGCAAAACGGGCGATGGTGTAGAAAGATGTGGCGCAATGTGTCAATCAACCGCCCGGGCGGGTTTTGTTGGCTTCACACTGGGGGAGGGAAAATGCTATTGCCTATATGACAGATCCTACGACTTACCCGTTGGCATTGGCGAGGCCGTTGCCAGCACCTCAACAGCATATACTGGGTCTGGGGAAATCCGCAGGGTTGACTGGAAGATGAACACGGGAAGGTGGAGAACACCATCCAACTTCATTTGCTACAAGGCACTGGTTAGTTTATGAAACTAGAACCCTGTCTTGTGCCATTGTACCTCATATCTGTCCCGCAATGCGCACTACCCCATCATTATTGTCCAAGATTCTACTTCAGCAAAACACCCAGCATCCTGACATTTGCTACGAAGGATCTAGTGCAAGTGGGGGGAAGAAGTGCAGAGATCAAAATGGGAATGAGTTCAGTCATGTCTTCGTCCACTCAAGGGACCTGTCCAATAATGATATCAGCAAATGCAAACTCTTTTGCAAGCAGATTGCGTCTGATTATTTCATTGGCATTGAATACAATCAACATCACAAATGCAAGTGCTTGTTCCACAATGGTCTCCTTCCATTTGAAACAGCCCTGCTCCGGGATATAACGAACGAAAGGACGGCGGCGTGTTCCAGTGATCAGATTTGCTACGTAACTCCGGTGAAAGCAAAAGGGCAAGGTTGGGGTGTGCACCCAGTTGACATTGTCCAGGTTAACGACGACTCCCACGAGTGCTTTCCAAGAATTAACTGTCCGTTACTTGGACATGATATCCACCTCACCCACTTGAATTTCGATACTAGGGTTCAGATTGCAGACAATACAATCTTGCCTTTGAGAGGCACAGCATTCATTGGAAGACTTGGCGATGATGGTGATTTCCACTCAACAAATTGTCCCCTAGCCGGCGCTGAAGTCTGTCTACACCTAAAACTTGGCAGATCTTCTGGAACAGGCGACATGGTTGTGGACTGTGTTCAAACTGATTCGGCCGGAAATTGGAAGATCAATGCGATAGTTGGATCGTTGTGAGCATCCTCTGCATGTTGAACATTGCCTCCCGATTGCCCTCATCTATGACTGTGAACTCCAGAGTTTATCCCGTGATTTCTATGACGGGTCATGATTTTGTCTCGACCAACCCCAAGAACATTGCACTCTACAAGAACGGGATATCTGTCGACTTTGATGCTGCAAGGGCAGGCGCCCTATCTAAACACAACTTTATCGACGTCACCATGACAGTGATTGACATCGAGGTTGCTGGAGGGTGTAAGTGGAAAGTTTTCTTCTTGCTCCTTCTGACCCAGTGCTAACTATCATTGGAAAATCAAGCCTGTAACAAGTTCATGGGTGCTGCATCCCTGCAGTACAAATTTGTAGGCTGTGCTTCCGAGCCAATTGAATTTCCTCAGCCGCAGTCCACTGTGGCTGCATCCTATGTCGTACCTGCTCACAAGATAGAAGTTAGAGTCATTTCCATTCAGGGGCACACTCAAGCCACTGCAGCATTGAGGGACTCGCCTGTTATCAAGGACCTGACGAATGTTAATGAGGAGGAAACAGAAGAACGCGTCGCCGAATCCACCCAGCAAGAATTATCAGGCGTACCCAAGACAGAACAACCTGATGAATTGTCACTTGTCAGATTTCAATATGATGGGATTCTCAATGTGCGGCCAGTCATAGATAAGGACCTGGCAGGAGAGAACTGTCCTTATCGGTACACAGTTAACTTTCCCGGTGAGTATGAGAACATATTTGATTTGTGCATGTGATGGAAGCTTATCTCACTCTTAAATCGGAATCATGCTTAGAATCGGAGTCTTTTCATGTAGTGAGAACAAGAGATGACATTGACCTGACAATCTATCTTCGTGCCTTGGTCTTGCCGGACCCAACTCTTGATGACTCATACTGTGATGAGGTGGACATTGCCACTACAATTAGCATGAGGAGCAAGGTTGGATTCGTGCCAACTGACCCGATAGACAAGCAATTGATTGACAAATCAGGGATTGACGTGCAAAACTCTATTTACACTAGATGCGCACTTGCATCTTGCCGTTTGAATCCAGATCATCCTGCTTTGGCTGGCGATGAGCAGATAGAAAGATCAAAAGTGACTGTTCAACTGAAAGCAGGGTGAGGGATTAGATGGTAGATGTCCAAAGCCACTGAGCGCTCACATCTCTTGTAACTCTGCACGCAGGATACCAAGATTTGACAATGGTGGAGATTGGCCGGCAAAGCACGCAAAGCAGATTACAATCAGGCAGCTATTAGCTGGAAATGAATTTTTGTTGCATACCATGCACGTGGTCATTAAGGGAGATTATGAGGCCGGAAACCCGAGGACCTTTTCGCTGCCTATGCAAACTCCACTGCTTGTCATAAGAGATCCTCCAGGTGGAGACTCTACTGTTACCTATAACCATGTCGAGACAACTGTCAAGGTCTCAATTGAAAATTATGAGCGGTACACGTAAGTAGGAAGAAAACTCTGGCTCCCAAATAGCAGAAAACTAAATCTTTTTACTCAGTGGCATAGATGCTGAAGTAAATCTTGGTGTTGCTGTGGAAGGTGTAATTGGCTCATGCTGGGGACTCATTGCTGGGTACGGCTGCGGAAGAGGTGTGGATGCCGAGGGAAGTTTCGGTGGAGGGTTTGCACACAGCAATCAAAACCTGGATGAACTTATTGATGATGAGAAGTCCCACTCTCTGACTGTCGAGTGGTCATACTCCACAAACTCAGAGCCACAGTATGCGGGGAAAATGTCAGGTGAGTTAATTCAGCTGCTGTAATGATGCTATGCACTCTTTATGGCTGATCTTTTTGTACCGCAAAATAGATGGGTTTCTGATTCAGACATTAGCGGTGGTCTTCAGGGAGACCAGGACTATTCAGTACAATCCCAATACTTGTGAAGCTTCAGAACAACTTCCAAGAGAAGTCAAGTTTAACTTGAATTCCAAAGATAATCGCCAGCCTTTATCGTTTGTCAGTTATAGAGAAATCACTAAACAAATATTGCCACAGCTTAGGGGGCAGTTGGAATCTAAGGAGGCAGAGAAAAGTGTCAGTGCAACTTTCATCCCCCAGCTTGAGAGTGAGATTCTCGTCCTTGAGCAAGGCATTGCTGGATGGGAGAAAATCATTGAAAGCTATGAAGAGACTAACAGCATGGCCAGCCGAGGTGGTTTGCCTTCGGCGCGAGATTTCTTTCTCGAAAGAAAGAACAAATTTTATCATCTGCCATACTGCCAAAAGAAGCGCTACTCAACAGAGATGAGTTTGAAGGAAATCGCACAGACTACGACAGGCAAAGATATTGAGGACACAATAGGCATCAACCCTTTGACTGAAATTGATAAGGCCATCCAATCAGTAAGTTGGGAGACTGTGGCTGGTGTTATAATATTTTTTATTATCCATTCCTTGAACTTATAATATGTAAACAAAGGTGCTTGGGCAGGAAGGGGAGTCAGACGAGGATGATATCAAAGACGTTATGAAAAAAGCAGGATTGAAGAAAGGGGTGGGTTTGGTCAGTGGTCCAGCAGGCGCAGCCGTTGGCGCTGCACTTATTGTAGAATCAATCATGGCAAGGGTAACAAAACCTGTGGAGCGCACTGCTTATAGGTGTACCACTCAAGAAGGGGTCTACCCATCTCCTGTTGCAATTTTGCCGCCAATAACGGAAATCTGTCTTGACTTCAAGGGACCCTTCCTTTGTCAGGATGAATATCCCTCAAATGCAAAGGATTTAGAAGGTTGGACAGCGCTCCCTGTGGAACACGAGTATTATAAGGTGAGAACGCTGGGAGTTCTTCGTTTTTGGTGGCCTTAGAGTCTAACAAAATAGACAATCAGATTTGGAGGTTCAAAAACCCATCAAACCAGCTCAAACCGGACGGAAAAGTTGCCATGGTTCCAGATGAACTCAGGCAATATTCAGAGCCCTTGACTTCACATATGGACATTCCCGCCACGGATTCATTGGCCACAACATTCCACTTCAGCGGAGGCATTGGTTCAATGAGCCTTGAGTTCAGTGACGAGAAATTTGACCACCTGCAACAGATGTGGAATTCACCATTATCGAATGCCAAGAATAGAGATTTTGAGACTTCAATAGGAGGACAAGGAGATGTAAGTCTCTTTGAATATGTTGCAACTTAACTTGATCTCTTTCGACCCCCCTCATCATAAAAAAAAATAGATTGAGATTGCGCTTGGCTTTGGCATTATGGGTGGGGTCATTATTGACGGTGCTGTTTCTGCTACAGTCGACGTTTCGCACCGTCTTCTGCAGGATGATGATATTGAAAAGTCAACTTCAATAGCAGTCGAGCTCGGCGACCGTGAGTCTTAGTCTCCTATGTGCCTATTATTATCCCTCAATCTCGACTCATGTTTTCCACTCCTTTGGATATCAGCGGATGCTGAAGATGAATTTATAGTAGAGTGAGCTGTTACGCCAAGATGAATGATAGTTTTCTTCTTTATCCTTCCTCATCTTTTGGCTGTCCAGCATGTGGCTTGATCCTGTCTATGGCACATTTGTGGTAAGAGGGAATAGTTTCTATTTGCTGTCCCAAACCAAAACTTTGCTGATTACTGTTATGCATCTACTAGTTTGATACCAGAGGTGGCCAGTCAAAATGTCCTCACGAGTTGGGGACAGATCCAGTGAGTATTTTGTATCACAACAAAGAAACAGTATATCTCATAATTTTGTTTGTTTTTCGACAACCCTCAGTTGGAAAGACCACATTTGGTAGTCACAAAACAAGCAGGCATCACGGCCATAGACGAGCCAATGATTTTCAAAATAGATGTTGCCAACCATGGATATGGCAAATCCAAGTTTGTTCTGTACCACGAAACAATAGACAACGGAGATAGTCTGGGCATTGACGGCAATGGGCTTGGAGATGTATGGGACCTAAACAGCACTGCAGTAGGGGGACAAAAACGGACAGCAACACTCACCATTGAGGCAGGTCCAGGTGAGAGCAGGCATACTGAATATGTGTTATTCGTGAATTGCAGACTTACATCCTTCCCGCTCAGAGGGCAACTTGAGATATCCATCCGTGCGTCTTTATCTAGAGAGCGAATGTGATCTCGATGGCGGATTCCGGGGCTCAGGAAATGGAGACACAGCGACCAAAGCAAAAATAGAGCTATACAACAAAGAAGACGAGGACGGAGAGAGGTTCCTTGAATTTACCTCCCTCTGTCTTGAGGTCCAATTCTTTGGGAGTTTGACCTATAGCGACAGCTTTGCAACAAATGCCAATACACTAGAGGTTTCTGTGATGAATCCAAACAACCAGCGAGGTAACTTGACTATTCTTAGATTCTTCTGCTGTTTCAACTCAACTCTCACAGCACTACATCACCACACTGTCTCTTTAGCTGAGTATTACAATGATAGAATTTTTATGAAGGATGCGACCAATCTAGATGCTGTCAAAATTGAGTACCGCAAGGTGACTGCAAGATCTTCCAATCTGGGTTGGACCCCAGCAAGAGATGTCACCAATGAAATTATCAACTTTAAATTTGAGCAAGAGACAATCTATGGGATAGCCACTGCCATCTGGGATATCTCAACTTTACCTGACTATGAGTACGAGGTCCGTTTGAAGTCGGAGTGCATGGAAAGCAAGGAAAACCTACCTTTAAATCTCCGCCAGTATTACTCAGACCCAATGTAAGCAGATCACTGAACAGGAAGATTCAAAGATTGGCCTTTTGACTCTCTCCCTTTTTTGGACAGTGTTGGTCTCATTGATAAGACACCACCGAAGTTGTTTGGTGTCCCACAGCCATCAGGTATGCAAAGCAATAGCTTACCTGTCTTCTGTAGAGATTAATCAATGATACACTTTGCTCTCTCAGTGAATTTGTTCCCAGGAGATCCACTGACTCTGTTCTTTGACGAAGAACTTGAGTGTGAAGGGGATCCAAACTATGCCCGTGTCACTATGACTGTATCAGAAATGAACGTCACCTTTGATAGTTTCAGTAATGTTGTGAGCCCAGACCTTCTGCTTGTATGTGCTGGCAACCAACTTGAGATCCAATTTGTTGAGAAGAGCCTCCCCCAAATGTCGTTTAATCAATTGCTTGGGCACACATACCAGCTGATGGTAGAGAATGCACAGGACAATGCTGGTAACGTATTGGAGGACTACACGTTGAGTTGACTCGAGAAATTTCAGCCTTTGTGAATGTGGAGTGACTCACTTGTCTTGTGCAATATTCAGCTATCAATCCAACTTCGCTTGCCACCCTCCGGAACCAGAAATTGTCATTACAAATCCATACCCTGGAAGGCACTACTTTCCAACTGAAGCAATGCTTTTTGAGGTCACAATTAAGAACATAAGGGTCAGCGAAGAATGGGCCCGTACCTGGGTAGTTCTTGGCGTTGACTTGTCTACCAACACTGCAGACTTGAAAATCACTGCAAATGGTGATTCTTTGGCAGTTCCCCAAGAGTACCAGCTTGATGGTGGGGAAACTGTGACAACTGAGATCTCAGTACTGAAGGGACCAGGAAGGAGCTTGACCTTTGACCCTGTTACTCTCTTCTTGCGTTCGTAAGTCTCTTCTATTCTGGCATCTTTCCTGCCCACTGCTCTCAATCCTCTTGTGCACTGACACTCGTAATCAAAAACATGCAGTTCCTGCATGGGCGACGCAGAAGATCCAGTTCATGTCACTGCAGATATATGGAATAGAGACACTAGTGGAGATAAATCTATTGCCTTCACTGCGCCTTGTCCTCCGATAGGCTGGGCAGGGCAGATGGCAGGGATCAAAGAATTTATTGTCTCTGGGGTCTCCCAAGGGTCGGCGGTTGAGGTTACAATATTCAATAAGGTTTGTCAAAGAGGCATCTTGTTGTCCCACATAGGATCTCTAACTGACAATTGTTTCCTCAGGGCTATTCGGACAGGAAGTTGTTTGATTGCTCAGTGCACAATAATGCCCCCGAGAATGAGCAGCGGTTAGAGAAAACAGTCCTTCTATACCGCAGGCTTGGGGAAGTGTTGCCAGAATCCTGGATTGAGGCGAAGACCAATTCCTCTGCCGCTATTGATTTCTCTGCTACTGGAGTTGAAGATGACCTAGGATATGCTACACTCATGTGGGACTTGAAAGATATTGAAGATTCAACGTATGAAATCAGGGCTCAGAGCAAGTGCATTCCTTTAGCTGGGACTCATTCTGGATTGAGCATCTACAACACTGAGCCAATCATTTTTATCTTGGACCGAAAACCTCCAGCAATTTACGGCACTCAAGTGCATTTGTCTGGGTCTGTGGAGTCCATTTTGGACGACGAGTATTTCATTTATTTCAGTGAACCACTTTATTGCAAACAGCCTTTTGTTTTTGACCTCTCTGTGACCCTATCATCGGGTAATGAAACTACACAATTCTCTCATGAAGACGGTAATCTTCATGCAAAATGTGTCGAGGCTGATATACGATATCGGTTCGATAAAAATGCCCTTCGGAACTATCCCATAACTTCAAATACACAAGTGGCAGTGACTATAGACGGCGTCCAAGACTACGCACGGAACACGGCCGAAAAAATAGAACTTGAGCCTCATTTCTGGAGTCTCGGTGACGGACATGATGTGGCCGCCGTGGAGCCCTCCTCGTCCCCCTCGTCTTCGCCAACCCAGGTTTGTGCTGTGTGTGGATATCTCTGCCCTTGAGTAGGCGCTCACTTTTCATGCTCTCAGTGCGAGCCTCCCAGACCGCATAACATGATGGGATGTGACGGACTGGACAGCGACTGCGACGGGCTCGTTGATGAGTGTGACGAGGACCTTATCGAACCACACATTTCGTTCAAGGATGGGCAATCGATCGATGCAACCGAGAATGACGATGGCTTCACGGTCATAAATAGCCCTGCTTTTGCTTCCCAGGACAAGGCTGGACAATATTTGGCGAGCATAATTCTTGTCGAGGATGACTGCGCATCAAACTTTGCTCTCAGTGTAAAGGTCACTGCAGTTGTACCACTTTGTCTTCCGACTTTCACTGCAACAGCAGTGGACTCTGCCTGTGGCTTTACTGTCCATCGCCGGTTCCAGATGAAGGTTGACTCTTTCACCCCTATTGTCACCATCGGGTTTGATAACACAACTGTTGAGAGAGATGACTTTTATGGCATAGGGAGAGATGATTACTTTCACATAGTGAGTTTCTTTTCTGTACCTGAAATTTTACTTGCACAATTCAACTAACTTCCCCGTCAATCATTTGACAGGCGTCATCAAACGAGACTGCTTTTGTTGATGTTGGCCTTCACTATAAAATCGAGGAGGGCTGCCAGCAGATACTCAAGACCACCATAAAGGTTTCATCCAATGAATTGGAGTATGACAATACCAAGGCAGGCATGGCACTTCTGTTTGAGACCAATGACGAAAGACAGTCTTATGGAATGATGGCATTCTTGCAGCCAAGTCGCTGCTTTGACAGCTCTTCGCTTCTATGTCGGACCTTTTCACACAGGAATGTTGATGCTGAGGATACATTCCGGTACTACCAGTTGGATATCGAGGCCACAGACATGGCTGGAAATGTGGGCACCGCTCGTGCATATGTTGTCATTGTCCCTTCCAGCTTCAAAGAAAACAAGCAAGATCCAAACTATTTTGTGGACTTCATTGAGGAGGCTCCAGATGCTATGAATGTGAATCAAATCAAGGAACTAGTTTGGGACACAAACCGTGACGATCCTGTCCAGTCTGCCTTTGTTTCCATAACTGTGGCAAAAACAGGTAAGCATGCACTGTTTTCAACTTCTTTGCATACACCAATTCCAACACTTAACTCTTGCCCCATTGCAGTCACGGGAGAGATGAGCATGACAGGTAGGCTCAAGCCCTTAAACAATAATGCAAATTTTCTACATCATACACTGAAAATCTTCTCATTGCCTTATTGCCTTTACATAAGGAATCAATGTCCCAGACGACCCGGCCGAATTACAGAAGCTAATATTGTTCCTTGAGCAGCAACTGGCAGCTGGCCTAACCAATGGTGGACGAAGATTGCTACGAAGGTTGGCTGGTGAATGCATCTGCAATTCCGAAGTTCGAATCACATCAATAAGTGCAGGAAGACGTCGAAGGCTGCAATTGGGAGCAGTCAGTGAGTCTTGATGATTCTGCATTCTTGTCACACTGCTCTAACTTCCCTTGTGCTCTGACACGTGTAATCTAATCCATGTAGTTGCGTACGAGGTGATTCTAACATGTGAGGGCAACTGCGACGAGGATGGGAACACAATTGTTGACGACTCGACGGCTACCGACGGATCAACGTCTTCTGACCCACAGGATAGCAACTCGACAGGTTCAACTGGTGAAACTAATTCTACAGATGGAGGTGCAAACCCTCCAGAGGGTGGAGACAGCACTCCAAGCGGCTCTTCGTCCCTGCTGGATATTTCTTCTGGCTTGACTAATTTCATAGAGACTGGCGGTTTCCTGGATCAGGTCAAGGAAGCGGCCTCGTCTGACGAGGAGGCCGATATTGGGTCACTAGTTGCAGCCGATGACCTGATTCTTGATAGTGTCAGTCAAGACACTCAGATTATGACAGTGACAGAGACCAAGGCGCTGGTCGAGTTTCCTCAAACAATCGCTCTTCCGGTTCTTAACTTTGCAGATCTTAAGCCACACCAGGTTGAGTCCGTTGTTGCTGCACTGACAACAGTACTTCAGCAGATTGGATGTGTGAGTACTATGTCTGTCGTTCTTTTGGGACCATGGACCGGCACCCTAACATAAAGTTCCTCTGACATCAGCCGAAAAATGACTTGAGCATCAAGAAATGCTCTGTTGAGTTGGGAGAGTATCAAACAAGACCTGTTGTTTCTGGATCTGGTAGGCGAACACTTTCAACTCTCATGCAGTCACAGATACTTTCTGTTAGTTTCTCTTTCAAAATGGATGTGACTTGCGATTCCAGCTGCAACGTTGACGCAATCACAGAAGCTCTACAGCAGTCTGTTACCCAAGTAATTGGCGACTCAATTGATGATAATTCACTCCTGTCACAAGTGGAGAGCGCGTCAGGTGGTGACATTTCAATTATTTCTGATGTCACATTGGAGCCAGACCCTTGTCCCGTATGCAATTGTTCGGCCGAAGGTGGAGCCATAACTGACAGTGTAGATACGAGTGACAGCAGTGAATTTCTCTGGTACCCAGCTTGGGGGGTTCCTGACAAGTGCTCCAATGCTCCTGGAATGCCAGCCTATATGAGTGGCAGCTCCCACTACACCTCGGAATGTATGTTTGATGCTTGTGTGTTCCCTTCTCTCTAGTCTTGGCACGAGTAACCCACAATTTTTCTTGCACCAACCCCCCCACAGCACTTGAAGCTTGTTGCAAGGAGCACTTTAGTTGGGACGTGATGGGGTGCATCATCAACTCAGGGGGCACAATCGTCGATAGTGGAACTCAGGGTAAGATTTGCAGTCGTCTTCCATCAGTTTGCATGCTCAGCCTAGATTTCTCAACTTTCTTCGTCCCCAACAAAAGAATGGTACATATTTTGGGATACTTTTCGATGGCAAGTTTTCATAGCTTCACTCCTAAAATGCAGTCATATCTAACCTTCAGTTCACAGCGTTCAGTCCTGCATAGCCACCATCGAAAGCGAGGCTCAAGGCCTAAATTGTGGAGGTCTTGCTTCAACAGAAATGACCTTTCCCACGGCAGAGGAGTGCTGCACACAGATGGTCCCCTGGGTAGCAACCACACTTTGTGTTGCCGAATCAATTCCTCCCTATGAGACTGTGGGAACTGGAAAGTTTTACGTCTCGTACGAAAATAATAGGTGCCTCAGAGACTGTCCTGTAGGAGGTGTTTCGTGCGGTGGAATGGTGACCGAGTCACACCTGACCCTCTATGATGATGCGGCTACCTGCTGCTCTCAAAAGCTGTGGTGGCTTGGAAATGATTGTGTGACCAATTCAATGGGATAGAGCAGGAAGTAAGGATGTGTTCATGAAGTGTAATATGACACCATATTTTTTGTAATATTGAAAATGGAATAAAATCTTGTGCTGAAACCTTATCGGACCGCGTCGTGTCATCTTAAGTCGGGATCAAACTCTAAGTGCAGTCCCGCCTCGGGCACTGGGTTTCCTGCTGATATCCGCCCCTATTGCCGCCTCTACCCCCCTACGCCCCCCGGAGCGTCGTATGATACCGCAAGATAGATGCCAAGTAAGTTGCTATCATCTCTAATCGTTCTTTCTACTTTCTATCTCGGTGCAAGCGGTTCACTAGGACTCTGTCCAGTTCCTATACCGGGAGGGGGAGGGGGAGGAGCTCCTTAGGCTAGTGACTCGTGTCAAGGGCCTCCTCGCCCCTCCCCCTCCCCCTACGGAGGCGTCGTCGTCGGCCTCCATCCCGTCGGACTCGCCGCTCCGCGCGGGACCGTCGCGACATCCCGAGGGGCCTGCGTCTCGATGTCGGGGTTGACATCTGCGCCCTAGTCGCCCTCCCTTCTACTGCGCTTGCTCCTCCCCATCCTCCTCCTCCTCCCCCGCCCCCGGAGGACCCTCCTCCTCCTGGCCGCGATGAAGGCCGCGAGGCACGCCAGGAGGGACGCCGTCGCGGCGGCCAGGCCCATCTCGGCGGCGGGGGCGTCCAGGAGGGGATAGATCTTCTGAGCCGCGTAGGCGTCGTCAGGGGCGCTTGGGGATCCCCCCCCCCGCGTCCCGGCCGACCCGGCCCTGGTCCTGTTGGGGCGAGGACCCCGCCGACGGGTACTCGGCCCGGGCCGGGCCTGTCATCCCGACAGGCCCGGCCCGGGGCGGCCGAGGTACTCAGCCCACCCTGCCTAGTACACAGACACACATCAGGGCGACCCCCCTCCCCAAGACGACATTGTCCTACCTCGTCCTCATCCTCCTTACTCTTGGACCTTGAGTAAAGCAGGGCGGCCCCGTCCGCGTCGCCTCCGGTTCCTCCTCCCGCCGCCGCCCCCCCGGGACGTGTGCCCGTAGTGCACGCCGACTTTGCGCAGCTCGTCCGGAGCGCTCGCGGAACGGGGAACGGTGACGTCGCGGACGGGGGCCGAAGGAAAGGGAGAAGCAACAGCAACCGCGGGGCAACCGGGGGCAACGTCCACACACATCTCCACACACCTCCTCGGGAGCAGGTCGGAGCCGGAGCGGGCGGGCGGTACTGAGTGTCAACGTGTTCACTGAGTGACCACGTACCTAGACACGGCACTGGAGTGTCCACGTAGACACTGAATGTCCGCGTGGACACTCGGATGTCAACGTGGTCCTCCGAGTGGACACTTAAGTGTCCACGTGGACACTCACTATATTGCCGAGTGTCCACGTGGTCACTCAACGTGCACCTCGGAGTCGACGCTTGGCAAAGGAGTGGCTTGTCAAAACAAGAACGAATGCATTACCGCGGTTTGAGTCTTCGAAACTTGAAAAGTGGGCGAGGCGGAAGGGGCTTGTAGAAACAAGACTGAATTTATTCCCGCGGGAATAGATCAAAGGATCTGGGATTAAAATGCGATTAGAAATACGACTATCTAGTCGTCGAATGGTATTCCAGGAGTTTCGACCCGACTCGTTTCGACCCGCCTACTAGTAGCTAGTACGTCATCGTCGGCTCATAGAGAAGACTTTGATCGCTTTCAGCCCAATAAGCCATGGAGAAACTCCGTGCCGCTATCGGGGATGACGGTGCCGCTGTCCGCTTCGTTTGTTCGACCCAACACAGACTGCCGCTGCGCCCCGAGAGGCGCCGACACGAGTCGTCCGACGAAGACGACGACGGAGTGACGACAGCAGTGACTCTTGTCGACGCCGCCGGGAGGGCCAAGAGGATGTCGTCCGGCAACAGGTCCGGCCTTCAGGACGCCGGTGACCTCGCCGCGGCCGAGAGGAAGCTCCGCGAGAGGCAGCGCAGGTAGCTCGAAGAGTACAGCGTGAAGAACGCAGGGACGGCTGTATGGTCTACCGGGACAAGTCCGAAGGGAGGAGGAAGGTCGACTCCACTCCGCCGCGAACGAGGCGGATCTGGCCCGGACCGAGAGGGAGAGGGAAGAGAGGCAGTTACGGTCGAACAAGGGTGCGAGGCAGAGGGAGCTCGAGGACCTCGAGGCAGCCGAGCTCGCGGCCGCTTCCTCCATGACGGTCGCGCGGGGGATCGACAACCAATACCTCGAGTCGCAAAAGAATGCCGAGAGCCGTCCATGGCGGCGCACGCTTGGAAAGAAGCGGGAGGAGGAATCCGCCGGGACGGACGGCGCGCCGGAAGCGGATGGAGAGGAGACGAGGAGACAGCGAAGACAGTCAATAGAGGGACAATCCCAACTATATTTGAGAGTCAGCGGAAGAGTGCCCTCCATTTTAAATAGGAAGCCCGCCCATTTATTAAATGATTTGTATATCTCCTTACAACCGTATGCTATCCCGATCGAGTTCGAGCTATCGAGTGTGCTATTTCTCCTCGCATCCCGGCGTCCCAGTAATAGCTGTCAGTCACCACATATCTGTGTTATGATAAAGGGATTTCCCGGTCCCGACGCAGGCGTCCAACGACAGCGGCCTTGGTGCCAGAACTGACGTCCTCGGCGAGGTCAAGACCTTGCAACCGTCCAAAACCTCATACGACAAGGGCAACTGCCAGACGAACAGGCCCGTCAACCTACGCGCCACCCAGGCCGTGCGGAGCTACAGGAGGCGCGCCGCCGGCCTCGACCAAAAGTATGCACAAGAAGTTGTCGGGGACGGCACGAACGGACAGGTTGGCCCATTCGAGTCGGCACTGGGAGAGTTTTACACCGGCAATGCTCTTCCTGTTGCTGTCGGCGCGTTTAGTGAAGTCAATGAAGACGCTAGTAAGCTCATCACAAGACTAGCGCGCCTCACTGCCAAGACTGGCTTTGGCAAGTCAATGTCGCCGCTAGTTAGCCACAGCAGGAAGGGGGGCGCATTCCCAATCATGCAGTCCCAGTTCAGGCGTGCCCTCGGGTGCTTGATAGCCAGGGGGCAGGCACAGCACCTACTAAAAAGGCGACACTACGCCAGACCCACAGCACGGGAAGCCTATCAAACAGCGGAGGACAACCATAGTAGACACAGAAACCGACCGAGAGCCAGCATGTCTGGCTATGCTCGGTGGTGGCAGAACTTCATACCCGAGGGGTATGGTCTGTACCAGCAGTGGAGGAATGGTAAAAACTTTGGCTCTCTCTAGGAGACAAAGTCCCTTGGTAGTCTGATGATCTGTACAGTAGTACCTTAACATATTAGATAAAGGCTTGCCTGCACTCTCTTCTCACCTTTATTGACCTCACGAGCCCGGCGCTATCTAGCGGAAACA
>JAAMXK010015954.1:2946-13388 GCA_019693575.1 Thalassiosira oceanica | reverse complement strand
CCCCCCCCCCCCCACCCCGCCTCGCTCGCTGATGACGGATCGACCCTGCTCTTAATCCACTCTGCCCATTGAAAATATAAAACAAACCAGTCATACATGCATAGTAGAGGAGGCCGCTGCCACCACTGCCCAGCGAACTACCACGACCACAGTGGGAATCAACAGATGGGTTGTTCTCATCGTCACGCCAGGTGACGCATCATTCTCGCCCAGTCAGTGCCACACGCCTAAGTACCTACGAAAACCAAGAAAAAAGTCAATGAACAAAACCTATTACCCCTAGGGCGAGGCGAATAGCTCCACACCCACGAGCCTCCAATGAACTGCGTTGACAACATTACAACATCAAAAGTAGACTTATAGACGAGTTCATCCCGGCAGCAGCGCCGTCTTCGGACTCTGATCTGCAAATCCGAACTCGCTCAATCGAGAGGCCAACCACCGACAGAGGTGCCGCTGAGGATCCTGATACATACTAGAGCAGGCCAGAAGGAGGCGTAGATGGTCCCCGGTGGCGATGGATGGACTCGCACGGCGCTGCAGTGATACTTAGTTTTCAATACCAAATCTAACTTTCATCACGCGCCCCCACTTGCCTACGATACTACGAACAAAACACGCCGTACAAAGGCATCCTTTGGTCCCACTCACTAGCTGGCGATGATAAAAGGTGATGAATCGATACGAACCGCCGCCGCCTGGGCGGAGGTCAGGCCGAGACGCCGGCGGCCTCCAGCAGCCGTCGGAAACTCAAGCTTTGCTTGCTTAAGGTCTACAATCTACCTTGATGGTGCGTGGTCGCCAAGCCGAGCTGGTCAAGCTGAGCAAACCGATTTCCGACAATGAAATATCCCAACTCGTTAGCGTACAAATGCCGAGTAGAACTTTGACTGCCAAAGTATTACTTTGAATAGTAGAGTACTTGCCTGATCATCATCATTGAATCTGTTGGTGGTGACGGAGCCGACGAGAAATGGCGGGAATGGCCGAGGGGCTCACACCAATCAAGCGGTTGTAAGGATCTTGGTTGATCCGTCAACCGGTCATTTTTAGTACTTGATTGTCAGTCAGCTCACGACACTGCTAATTGTAATGATACAATGCAATTGCTACGTTGCTACTTTATTCTATGCACTGCTGCTCAAACTTCTGATCTCTTCTCTCTTCTGACCTTCTGACACTTCGTAAACCAGTGACCCCCCCACTGCTTGCAGTCTACATCTTTGTCTGCTACTAGTAGAACGGTGAGTCTGTATGAGAACTCTTCATCGCCTTAAGCGTTAAGAGACTCTCACAATGATCAATAGTTGTTGCCGCGCACATGAGACATAGCTCTCATACACTCATATGCCTACCTGCCATAACCTCATCCTCACCACTGGCTGGGCACAACCAAACCCTCGTGGGTCCATGCCTGCCACCATAAACCCAGCCAGGCCGCTGGATTGCTTGCTCTAAAGCTCAAATCTCAACTTTCCAGCCAACAGCGCGGCAGCAATGAAGTGGAGGAGGATGTTGGTTCCCAGGGTGTTTTCCCACTGCCTATTTGTATGAAAGGCGAGGAGGCCTGATGCATGGGAGCGGGTGTACACACTGGCCAGCAAGGGGTCCACACATATGCCACCGTATACCCATCCAAGTCAAGCCAGGCCGCTAGGCCGCTGGATTGCTTGCTCTAAAGCTCAATTCTCAACTTTCCAGCCAACAACGTGCATCAGCAAGGAAGTGGGGGAGGACGTGGGTTCCCAGGGTGTTTTCCCACTGCCTATGGGTATGAAAGGCGAGGCCTGATGTATAGGAGCGGGCCGGAGCGGGTGTACTCACTGGCCGGCAAGGGTCCACGCATGCCACTGTCATCCTGAGTCCGAGGGAGCAGAACACGCTGTACACCCTGTACAACAAGGGGATCTCGCGGAGATTCCGGAACCGATCATGGGCAAGGGGCTCATCCCCGCCGACCCCGAGACGTGGAGTCATGGAGCATCTGTCCGTGCGCCATCATGCCGGCCTTCCACAAGCAAGGCCTGGCTCAACCACATGGTCGGCCTCTTCGGCCACTGCAACGAGGCCCTCATATCGACTCTCTCGACAGGGCGTCGAGTGCGGGCGGCAAGATCGAGATGGAGGAGAAGTTTTGCTCGGTGGCGCTCGACATCATTGGCCTCTCGGTCTTCAACTACGAGTTCGGATCGGTCACGAAGGAATCGCCGCTCATCAAGGCCGTCTACTTGGCGCTTGTTGAGGCGGAGCACCGCAGCATGACCCCCCCGTCTTATGTACTGGGACCCGCCGTTCGCGAACGAGCTATTGCCTCGCCTGCGGAAGTTCAATGATAACCTCAAAATCCTGGACAATGTCCTGACGGACCTCATCGACTGCGCGGAGAATTCCCGTCAGGTTGAGGACATGCTGAACATACCATGTACGGTATCCTGCAGTATCTGCTGCATCGACGCAACAATGCAACAACCAACGCCACAGCACCGATTAATGTCTATAGGTATTCATTTACACATATCACATATCAGTCAGCCTACCGGTAGTCAATGCAATATCTTTAGCATACCTATAGACACTTTCAACGCCCACATGAACGCAGACAGTGCCGCCGAGAGCGCCCAGCTCTCGGCGGCCGGTGGACCGGATCCGGAGGTCAGGAAGAACAACCGTGCTGGGAATGCGCCGGGGGCTCGGTCACTCGGTCACTGGTCTCAGTCTCAGCCAGCAGCTCAGCCGGTACGAAGCCTCTATAAAGGCCATCATCGACAGGCAGTTCAAACACCTACAGACCGCCGCCGCCGAGTTTGGCAACAAGGACACGGAGCAACGCCACACTGCGTTCTTTGCCCCCCGTGACCTCACTCAGGAAGAACAACCGTACTGGGACCGCGCCGGGGGCTCGGTCACTGGTGTGAGAAAGGAGACGCGGGATGGCGTCAAGTATTTTTATGTTTGTAAGGATGTGTTGACCTGGGCACCTGGTTGATGTAGAAAACCTCTAAACCTAGCTCCCAGTTTAACTCAACCCCCAAGCAACTACTACTCTCTCTGGCACTGTCCCCTACTCTTCTCTGGCACTGTCCCCTTCTCCTCCTCCTCCTCCCCCCCCAGTGACCACCCTGCCTCCCCGCCCGCCTCCAAACGCCGCCAACCTCGCCACTGTACCGACGCCAAAGGTATGCGGCCTCACCGTCATCAAAGCCGCCCTAAGTACTACGGCGCAAACGCGCTGCCCGCAAGGCCGCCCTCCGCCAGGCTAAGTACCTCCGACCTGCACCGGCACTTCCAGTGCCAGGCGTTGCAGGCACGCGCCTCGACCGCCTCGCGCCACGCAGTCCTCCAACGAGCCGTCGATGCCAACCATCGTCTTCGAATCGCCGTGCCTCGACGCCCCCCAAGCCTCAGTCCTCCTGCAGGCCCTCGTCGCCGCGTCTGTTTTCGCAACCCCGTCGTCACTGTGCGTGCCTTCTGCCCTCAGGACCCTCCAGCAGCCATCGAGCCCTTGCTCTGCGCGGACTTGGGAGCGTCCAAGTCGCTCAACTGTCGGTCCACCGCAGCGGCCTCAGCTTGCCAAACACCGGGCCCTCCGACACCTACGTCCTCATGGCCAGCGGCCAGATCAAGCAGGCCATCAATAAAACCATCCTGCTGTTCGACGTCGGCCCCGACTGGCGACTGGCCCTGACGCTCACGCCGGCGAAGTCCTCGACGACAAAGACCTGGCACTGGCCAATAACCTCGCCGCCATCAAGCCTCTCGCCGACTCCGGACACGTCACCATCTTTCACCCAGGCAACGAAGGGGTGACCGTTCACCGCCGCGACGTGACTACGTCAACCTCATTTTCAACGCCCCCCCCCCCATGCTCTCGGGCTATCGCGACACGGCGGGCTCAAAAATGTGGCGCCTCCCGTATCAGCAAATGCATGGCTCTCGCAGCGGTTTCAGCTACGCTACTTCAGCTCTTGTGACGGAGGACCTGCAGCGCGACCTCGACGCCCTGCACGGTGACAAGATTGCAAAAGCACAAGCCAACAAAGTCTACGGCCTGCCATCGATCGAACAGAGCATTCACTGCATGCACACCAGCTTAGGATACCCTGCTGCCGCCACTGCCGCCACCTGGCTCACCGCCTGCCGCAAGGGCATCCTCGTCGGTTTTCCCTTTGCCGATGTCAAGTATATACGCAAGTACTATCCCGAGACGACCGAAACTCCTGCACAGGCCACCTCAACTTGCAACGACAGAGATCAACCAAGCCCCAATCTCCGCCACTTGAACAAGTGGACACGTCCGGCCTCCGTGGTAAGAAGATCTGAGACGTACGTCTACATCAAAGTCTATGAGGCGAAGAACACCATCTTCTCCGACCGACCAGACCGACCGGCCACTTCCCCGTCACGTCGCAGGCCGGCAACAAGTACATCATGCTCATGAGATCATGGTTGAAAGCGACAGCAACGCCGTCCTGGTCAAGCCCATGTCCAGTCGCATCACCAAGAAGGAGATGCAACGCGCGTACCTACCATACCTTGCCCTCCTCGACTCGCACGAGTCAAGGACGCCGGCGTTGCCCCCAAGAAGCACGTTCTCGACAACGAATGTTCCGCAGCCATATGAAGACCCTCATCCGCGAAGCTTGCAAACTTGAGCTCGTCCCCCCTTACTGCCACCACCGCAACGTCGCCGAGGTACAGATAAAGAACTTCAAGTCCCACTTCATCTCTGTCCTCGCCGGTGTCGACCCTGACTTTCCAAGCCATCTATGGCTATGGGACAAGCTGCTCCCCAGGGCCGAGATTGCCGATATCCAATTCAACCTGCTTTGCCAATCCAACATGACACCCACTGTCTCTGCCTATGCCCACCCACCTCATCGGTCCGTTTGACTACAACCGTATGCCCCTCGACCCGCTAGGCTGTGCGGTGAACGTCCACGTCCCGCCCGACATTCGCGCATCTTGGGGCAACCACACTCGCCATGGCTGGTACCTTGGGTGCTCCTACGAGCATTACCGCAGTCATTGCTGTGTTGACGCCACCACGCGCTGCGACTGCGTCTCCGCCACCGTCGACTTCAAGCACAAGCGCATCACCAGCCCGCAAGTCAGTGTCGGAGACAAGGTCGTCAACGCCGTCTCCTTGCTCACCCACGAATTGCGCCGTCTGATCAAGTCTCGCAAGCACTCCCCCGTCCCCAACGATTTGCGCCAGCTCCAAGCCCGTGCGACCAATCGTCGCCCGCCACAGTGACACTGCAGCCACCTCAGCAGACTCTGATGCCATCTACTTCCGAGGGTGCGGGAAAATTGCCAACCGAGCCTCACTGCACCGTCAGCCATGGGTCACAGGGCGGGTCTCCCGCCACCTATGTTCCCCGCCCGCGACACGGGCGCACCCAGTCCACGGGCCCACGGCCAGCAACGCACGCCCAACACCCGCCCGCCGGCACCGTCTGACCAGCCGACCCCGGCCTTTGCCTGCACCACTCGAGACTCGAGATCTCCCACGGCATCGTCAAGCAAGCACCCATCAAGCAAGATCTTCCCCCGATCGGCCGCCATCGCGGTGCTGCCGGCGCTCACCGGGAACTACGCCATCCTGGTCCCGTCCCGATCTCGGTCCATGTCGCAGTGCCGCCACATGCTCGAAGTCCAGCGACCGCCGCGAGGCAGCCAACGCCCTTTCTGCCGCCCTTCTCAGCGAGCATGAGGTCGACAACAGTACCTCGCCAAGCTTCGCATCGTCGCCAACGCCGTGCTCGATGCCGAGTTGGGCAAGATGCTGGAATACCGCCAGCTCCTCCGCCATCCCACTATGAAAGCCGACTGGACCCATTCGACCACGAACGAGTTTGGGCGGCTCTTCCAGGGCATCAGCGGCCGGATTGAGATCATCCATAAGCACGAAGTACCGCAGGATCGTTTCAAGGAAGTTACGTACGGCAAGTTCGTGTGCATTGTTGTGCGCCCCCAGAAGGCCGAGCCTTTTCACACACACCTCACCCTCGGGGGAAACCGCATCAAGTACCCCGGCGACGGCGGCACGCCAACTGCTGACATGCTCCTTCAGAATCCTCCTCCTGAACAGCGTCGTCTCCACCCCGGGTGCCAAGTTCATGACCATCGACATCTCCAACTTCTACCTCAACATGCCCATGAATTGCTTTGAGTACGTCAAACTCGCGCTCAGAGACATTCCCGAGGAGGTCATCACCGGATATAACCTCCACGAGAAGGCCGTCGACGGGCACGTCTACGTCGAGGTCCGCAAGAGCATGTACGGCCTTCCTCAAGCCGGCATCATCACACATTAGTCTAACTCCTTGAGAAGAAACGGCTACTACCAGAGCCCCATCGTCCATGGCCTGAGCTCCACAAATGGTGACCCATCCAATTCTCCCTCGTCGTCGACGACTTCAGCGTCAAATACGTAGGCGAGGAGCACGCACAGCACCTTGTCAACACATCAACACATCCTCAAAAGCCACTACAAAATCACGGAAGATTGGGATGGAGGAAAATACATCGGCATCGACCTCGAATGGAATTACGTTAAGCGACAGGTCTACCTTCACATGCCTGACCACATCCGCAAGGCCCTTGAAGAACTCGGCTACGCGCCGCCAGGTCGCCGCCAGAACTCGACGCATCCACACACTCCGCCCAAGTACGGCGCCAGGCAACAATTCGCGCATCTGGCCCTGACAACTCCCCGGTCCTTGACAAGGCCGGTATAAAATTCATCCAACAAGTCATCGGCAAGTTCCTCTACCTCGCCCGCGGCGTCGACTGTACAATCCTGCCCGCCCTCAGCTCCCTCTCGTCCCAGCAATCCCAGCCAACCGAGACCACGCTTGAGCGCACGCACCAACTGCTTCATTACCTCGCCAGTCAGGAGGAAGCAATCCTCACCTACTCCGCCAGCCACATGATCCTCGCCATCCACAGTGAAGCCAGCTATCTCAACGAACTCAATGCTCAAGGTCGCGCCGGGGGGCACTTCTTCCTCTCCAAGGATGTCCTCGCTGCTGCCGGTGATGCCGCTGCTGCGAACTGTGGTTGAGCGAGTCGTAGTCATGGAGGCTGTTGGCATCTGAGCAGTTGCTGTGCTGGATGTACCAATCCTCCGCCGTCATGGGCCTGGACCTCGGCACCGCCAACATGATCCGGTCGTCCGCCGCCGGCTCTCTGCTCCCAGAGCCTCCCCCAGATACACTACTGTCGCCGTGAGCCGTGACTTGTCCTTTGTTTTTTGTTGGAGGATTGGCCGCGCCGAGAAATCGGATTTAGCGATTGCCGTTGCAAGCAAGGAGTTCGCAGGTGTAGGCTCCGCTGGAGGACCCGTTGGAGCCTTATGGTTTCAAAATGACTTTCTCCTACCCACGTGGGACTAAAACAGAGCCGAAACAACCTAAAAACTCGTCATCTACGCAAATCGAGACTCACAATTTCTCGCCCTCTTCGATCTTCAACATGAAGCTCTCACTGGTGGCAGCGGTGGTTACCGCCGCCCGATCGAGCCTGGCGTTCGTCCAGTCTCCGTCCGCCCCCAGCCCCCAGAGGCCTCGGCTCGAGGCTGCTTGCCGTTGATACTCAGGAGAAAGTCGCCATCAAGCCATCAATGGCGCCGCTCCCGAGGCGGATGTGTTCCAAGCAGCGCAGGCCGAGGAGGAGGGGGAGCCGGAGCCCCTGGTGGGATACGGCTTAATTGGGACCCCTCGAGATGAACGGCGTGACCACGAACGGGGTGAAGCCGGAGGACGAGGGCCTGGCGTGGTGGTGGGAGTACGATCGTACCTGTTCGAGCTGCCCGCCTTCCAGACCACTCCGCAGGGTACCGAATGCCAGTTCGGGCCCAACTTCTACTTCTTCCAGCTTCTGATAATCTCTGAACACCCAACTTCTACTTCTTCCAGCTTCTTCCAATCTCCAGAGGCCCAACTTCTACTTTTCCCAGCTTCCACAAACCTCAACAACCCCATCTTCTGCTCCAGAAGTTGGCTTTTTCCTAACCCTGCTCGGCCAACGTGGCCAACGTCCTCCGCACGAACATCGAGCAGATCTACGGCGGCTTCCCGAGCCTCCGAGCCTAGACGGCGCGCCGCTCGCCGAGGGGGAGATCACGGACATTGCCGAGGGGACCATGTTCATCGGCCTCCAGCACTACGCGGACAAGTACGGAAGCCCGTACAAACTGAGCTTCAATTATTAAGGCCAAGCGTAACGACATCGTCCCCGTTCGACCCATCGTGTCGCATGAGAGCACTACCGCAAGACTTAACTAATTTCTTGACCGCATAATCGAAAACCTTCAGCATCGTTTCCAACCCGGTCCAGGCCAAGCACATCCTGAGGGAGCAGAACACGCGAACACGCTGTACGACAAGGGGATACTCGGGAAGATTCTGGAACCGATCATTGGCAAGGGGTTCATCCCCGCCGACCCCGAGACGTGGAGCGTCCGTCGGTGCGCCATCATGCCGGCCTTCCACAAGGCCTGGATCAACCACATGGCCGGCCTCTTCGGCTACTGCAACGAGGCCCTCATGAACTGATACCGCTCGACAGGGCGTTAAGTGCGGGCGGCAAGATTGAGATGGAGGAGAAGTTCTGCTCGGTGGCGCTTGACATTATCGGCCTCTCGGTCTTCAATTACGAGTTCGGATCGGTCACAAAGGAGTCGCTGGTCATCAAGGCCGTCTACTCGGCGCTTGTGTGTCGAGGCGGAGCATGGCAGGATGACCCCCGCGCCTTACTTACTGGGACCCGCCGTTCGCGAACGAGCTAGTGCCCCGCCTGCGGAAGTTCAACGACGACGACGACGACGACGACGACCTCAAGATCCTCGACGACGTCCAGACGGACCTCATCGACCACACAAAAAATTCCCATCAGGTCAAGGACATTGAGGAGCTAGAAAAGAGGGACTACACAAACGTGAAGGACCCGTCGCTGCTGCGATTCCTGGTCGACATGTTGAGGGGGGTGGACATAGACCACCAACTTTCCAACAACGCGTCAGCAAGGAAGTGGGGGAGGAAGTTGGTTCCCAGGGTGTTTTCCAACTGCCTATGGGTATGAAAGGCAAGGCCTGATGCATGGGAGCGGTTGTACTGGCCGGCAAGGGTCCACGCATGCCACCGTAAAGAACCCAGCCAGGCCGCTGGATTCTTGCTCTAAAGCTCAAATTTCAACTTTCCAACAACGCGTCAGCAAGGAAGTGGGGAAGGATGTTGGTTCCCAGGGTGTTTTCCCACTGCCTATGGGCATGAAAGGCGAGGCCTGATGCATGGGAGCGGGTGCACTGGCCGGCAAGGGGTCCACACTTGCCACCGTAAACCCAGCCAGGCCGCTGGATTCTTGCTCTAAAGCTCAAATTTCAACTTTCCAACAATGGCACACGTGCGTGAGCAAGGAAGTGGGGGAGGACGTTGGTTCCCAGGGTGACTTTGTTGACATCGCTTGACCCGGAACTGATTCCAGGCACAATCCAGGTCACAGTGCCAAAGCGTCATCATCGGTGTTTTTTTGTGTGTGGATGGACTGGGTCATCGGTCAACGTTCTTCAGTTGGCTTTAAGTCAACCTCTCTCTTTGGCAGGCATATGTGTCAACTTGACTTGTGCTTCCTAGTGTTTACATTGTGACCAGCCATCGCTTGGCCCAAAGTCAAAGAAAAATTCAGGTAACTTTTTGATCTAGGGCCCTATATGAGTATAGACCTGTTCGTGCCTAACTAACGTCTGTTGCTACGTGTTCAAAAGTGAGCAACAACACTCGTGAACACCGGTTAACTGTGCAGTTGCAGAGGTAGGCAGGCCGTCTTACTGTGTTCAGCATCCGCCCTGCTGATATTTACTCCAAGTGTAGTAGACTAGGGATCATCGTACGTGTACTGTGTTTGTTTGTTAGTGGGCGGTGCGTTGATGGCGGCAACAATCTGGGCGGTAATAGCGGTAAGGCGGCCCCTTCTTCTTATCTGCTACTAAAATATTAGTGCCATCCTCAACCTACTAGGCAGGCCATCGGCATAGACTCCGCTAACCTGTCAACTTCTTCACCCTGAACACCCAGATAAGTAGGTCACCACAGAAAAACTTTGGCGAACCGCAACCCTCTTACTTGACTAGCTAGAGGGTACGATACCGAACAGTGAACCGTTACAATAGGTGCGCTTCAAGGGGAGGACCCTCGCCTCTCCCTTGCGAAAGCGCGTGAATCTCCTCTTCTCTCGCTAAAGGTTATTAGATGAGATTCGTCTCACTTTTGAAATGAGGCATCTAATCTCGGGACGTCACGCCGTGGGGGGGCGTTGAAGCGTAAGCGGACGTCACTCCCCGCCGCGCGGGAACAGCTGTTTTTACCCCTGCCTTCGCGCCTCTTCGCGCGCTCTCTGTCCTTTTCCCCTCCCTCGCCTCGCTGCGCCACGTCGGGCCGCCG
>JAAMXK010015820.1:1265-18206 GCA_019693575.1 Thalassiosira oceanica | reverse complement strand
CTGGCTTCTTCTAGTATGTTCTGGCTTCCCCACAGCTCTATTGCGCAGCACGGAACTACTGTGTGGACTGGCACGGCAATGGTACAATGTGTATCTTCCTTCTTCGCTGATGGCCCTGGTTTGGTTACCTCCCTCCTGGGCCCGGCGTCCTGGATGAGTTGAATCTCAGAAATTACCTGAGATTGATTGAAATCATCCGGGATGTTGCGGCACGACGTGAGGCAGGGGTCTGTACGTTAACCGCCTTTAGGAATTGAAGGCCCCCGGACACCAGATAAGTAAGACAACCCAGCCGCCTTCAGGGGTTGGGTCCCCGAACACCAGATCCATCAGCGGCATTTCATCGGCATCACGCGCGTGCTCTTCTAGGACCAAGACCGAAGCAACTTTCGCATCGATTTTTGACGGATCCCACCCCGACGCCCGGCACCATTTCACAACCCATTTCATAACCAACTGTTAGGATTTGGTCTTGAAATCGGCCAAAAATCTGAAATGACCCCAGCAGAGGTTCTAGCTTCGACCTAGCAAGATTGGCAATGATCCCAATCCGTGGCTATAGAATAACTAACTCAACATGCCTGTTTTACTCTCCCCACCCAGCTATTGTATGTGGATGTAATGTGTATTAATGTGGTTTTGGGTGACTCAATCGAGTCACCCAATTTCTATTTAGCTAGTTAGTGCATGCACCCCCCTCAAAAAGCCTCTTAACGTCTTCCCACATAGAAACCGAGCACACCATACACCATTCGAAAGAGCACCCCCGAATTTAATCATATAGTGTATACTTCAACTTCAATCTTGACTTGGTTGTCTGTCAACCACCATCAATTCCACTTGCTCGTTTTTTTGAGTCACCTAATATCGCACTTTGCCGGGTCTGCTAGGTAGGCTATATGGTCACCAAAATGATAGCCCTGGGCTCGGGCCGGGGCGCGATCCTCCATCCGGCCATACGGCGGCCCACCACGCCGAGGAATCATCGTCCACTATCAATACGACAGACAACAAACCAGCGCCAGTTGCCTCCAGGAACGTGGGGATAAGGCGAACGCCCATCCTGCGGAAGGCGGTCAAAAATGACGATGACACCGTTCACAATGTAGGAGGGCCGGGTACAAGGACCGGAATTTGAGTTCGTATACTAACATAAATATAGACAAACAAGTTCATATCACCCGCTTGAGCATCAGTGATGATAGTATTCACGAGTTCTACAATGTGACCCTGCACGGCCAGCGATGGCTCCGCGTGACCACCCAACAAGCTCACTTTGAGCCTGCCGAGGAAGCCCCGAACGGACTTCGGAGCGGAAACCGGGCATACAGACAGCCGAGACCTACCTATATCCCCCAATCCCCCAAGCAGGTTCCAATCCGCATTCCCCATCAGAATGCCATCATATGGTTGAGGAAATAGATCCGGCAGAGAGGCATATTTGGTGCATTGGTGATTGGTGACTAGATAGAGATAGCTGTCCACCATGTCGGGGATCAATGGGATCAACCTGCGGCATTCAATCATCAGTGAGTTCCACGTGTGTACATTGTAGTTAGTATAAATTAAGAGAGGGAATAAATATCGAGTTTCAACACTCGTACTCCGAGTGATGAGCCTTTCTTTTTCCTGATGCCACCCTCCCTACATACAATGTACGTACAAAAACGACACTTGACTTTTCATGGCCGGATTTTTTTTGACAGCAAGATGATATTGAAGGAAGAAATCAATCCTTGACAACGCGAGTCGGTGGCACTTTGGTGGGCCTAATCCTTGGATTCCGGCGGTTTGGGCCGTGATGTCCGTTGAGTCGGGAGTTGTTGTAATTGTTGGAAATCCGTTGGCTGACTCGATGAGCATGCATCATTGAGGCAGACTATATAGTAAACCGTGAAGCAAGCAACTCATGGGTGTCCTGGGGCCGCCAGATAGAGGCCGTTGGCGGCTCTGCATGACTGCTGCCGTGGCAAGGCTGATACGATCCTGTGGCAGCAGCAGTTTGTACCTGATGATTCCTTCCTGTGGTTTTATGTCTGGCAGGCTTGGCTCGTGTGTGATACGTGCTGCCTGCATTAACTTGTTTGATAGAGACAATGTCTGCTGTAGAGCTATTGGATGGAATAGCCCTATGGTCGCAGCATTTCATAATTTCATCGGGGGTGTGTAATGCGAACGAAGAATAGAATGGAAGGTGAATAGGTGACACAGGCGCCATCACCCACCATCATCGGGCAACAACCAGGAGACGCCGCCATAAAGGAGCTCAACTCTCCCTTTCCCTACTATTGCCGTGCCAGACGAGCCGGCAGGCAGGGTGCTGCAGTTGCTCTTAAAAATTGCCGAGAGTACTAGACCCAGGAGGGGCGGAGAAGTTGATAACAAATGTCGAGATGAAGGAGAACGAGACCATTCTAGATATTTTTTATCAGCTTCCCCCCCTGCCTGGGCAACTGCTCGATGTGTAATTTTTTTGGGTTACGTGCGACTTAATTAAATCAATTTTAGCCCTTTCTGGACTGTTATCTAGCGTTTTTGCTGCTAACTATATTGTTCTCGCTTTGATCTTTGATCTCATGGGAGGTCCTATGACTATGATACGCGCGTTGGGCCATTCTTTTCCTAGCTGGGCTACTACAGTACATACGATGTTCTCTTCACGGCCAAAATTCTCGCAAGAGCAAGACAATATGGAAGGAATCCGTCTTCGCCGAAGAGAAGCGCAATAAAGGCCGTGCGGTGTTTGGGTTTTTTGACCAAAACTCTGTCCGCGGTACGTTTTCGCCGTACAAATCGTACGCTAGTAGTAGCTACTAGCTAGAGCAGCACCGACCGCCCTGCGCAACAACACGACAACATCGATTGGACATTCCTCAGCCGCTACTGGGAGTTCAACAACATTTGAGACATCTGACGGCATCTCACATGTATGTCGAATACAGCCGTGCAACTACTCGCCCAAAATTCGGCCGTCGAAATTCGTCGGTCTTATAACAAGCGTTTAGATGAAGCGCTCGACAAAATCGTCCATAGTTTTTTTCCTGATCGATTTCGCGCTTTGGCAGTTGCTTTATCGTGTTCGCCGTGCCATTTTACATCTAGCTAGATAAATGGTCCGGCAGGATATCGGGACATCTCTGTTGATGTCTTCCCTTCATCGGAGTTTGCAGTGTTGATCTCGTGTGTCGGCGCGTCGCTGTTGCTTTTAGTTAGCGTATCGTAGTTTGGCATTTGTACGGTGAAAACATACCGCGGACAGAGTTTTGGAAACCACACGGCCTTTATCCTTGGATTCTGGCAGTTGAGGCCGATGGATCCAAGCAGAGATTCGATGTCCCAACTCCGTTGACTTGACTCGGCGAGCATCATCGTCGATTGAGGTAGATTATAGTAGACCTTGAAGCAAGCCGGCGGCTCGGCACAATGGCCGTGGCAAGGCCGATACGATCCCGTGGCGGCGGCTTGTATCGGCGTCTGTCACCATTGCCAGCGGGGCCAAAAGGTGCCTCAGCGCGCGGCACGGAGTGTTTTGTTTGTATCACAGGCAAGAGAAAACACGAGTAACGCGAGCAGCCCACACAGGAAAAAAAGGCCCCGTTACCTGGTGACCTGGTGTGAAAACCCATCTTATGTTCAGAAAGTGTGACTGGTGGTTTATGTGTGGGAAGGAGGTCTTCAGTTCAACTATGAATTTTTATCATCTGTCATCTTGTACTCCCTAGTCCCTAGTCCCTAGGCCCTAGTTAGTGCACTCCAGGCAGTCCATGAGGAGGCATGGAGGCATCGAGACCACCAGGCTGGACTAAAACGTGAACTGGCTGGTGATATTGTCATACACGGGAAGGAGATGTCTTACTCAAAGCAGTACGTCAGCCAGTCAGTCAACAGTGTGGCACAAATAGAAGACCTACCTACCTCTCCCGTCTACCTATCATTTGAAGTTGTTCCATTGTGACCACCACGCACGCCACCGAACTTGAACTTGGTTAACCTTCAACATGCCTTCATCATTTTGCGTCCATTGGTAACTTATCTTGATAGGGGCTAATAGTGAAGTCAATCCAAATGAAGTGGTCTGAGGGACACATACTGTGATGGAGATAGGTACGATACCTTGACTTACCTCTGCTTAGCTGCCTAAAGATTTACCGGGAGAGATACCACCACGAGAATGTTCGCCCGTTGCCCGGATGCGGAGGCCGCGCCGCCCTCGTTCGACGGCTCGACGGCACCTTGCTTCTATGTAGAAGCTGCTTGCTTGGTATGGTTGAGGCTCTTCGTTCCTTCGCAGCGCCACTGCTCGTGGCCACAGAGTCTCTCTGGGCCTTGCAGGGCCTCTACGAATATCTACATCTCGCTCAACAAATACAAACTGCAACTGCACAGCGTCAAGGAACTTACAGAGCTATGTAACAGAATTTCCTCAAACGGGAAAAACCAACGGCTCGCGACGCACCGCATCGTCTTCGCGCGCGAGCGAGGCCGAGGCGGCCCGGAGCGAGAAACGGTGTGGATAAACTTCCAACAAGCCTCTGGAACCACTGAAACCGTTTCCATCACCTCCCGGGCCTCTGAGACTGAAAGAGAGGCGACGGGGCTACTTGGGCGGCATCGCTCCCCGAGAGAGGGAGAGTCCTGAGGTGAACCGGAGTCCAATCCTCGACGCAAGGGCCGAGAGGTGATCGCAAAACTTCGGCCCCACTCAGCATGGCAGGTTCGAGAGAGGGGCACGGCGAAGGACTCCAGGCGACAGGAGAAATGACGGCGACGAAGGCGCAATTGGTGGGATCGGGAGGATCGGGAGGACGGCCGCCGCGATGGGCCCTGCTGCTCCTCGTCCCCCCGTTCCTGTTTGCAATCTCCCGGGAGCAAAAGATGATGGAATCGTCTGTGGAACTTGAATCATCCACGCATCGGGCGCGGAGCAGGATACAAAAGACTCTGGATACCGTATGGGTGGGGGGACGGCCGGCGGGATGGGTGCGGGCGACGCCATATTACAGCGAAGCCGACGGGGATGACAGCACGGGAAACTTATACGATGTAGTCGAGCTTGCGGATGACGAGGAGCAGTGGTCGGGGCAGCACTTCGAGACCAGAGCGAAGCCGATAAAGCCAGCGGACGAAACTGCAAGTGGAGAGTCAACGTCGATCCGCGAGGGTTGGTCGAAGGAGTCGGCCGGGGCAGTTCGTGGACACCCTCACGAGCCATATCTCAATCGATGGCAGCGGAGGTTCAACTCGACGCAGCACGAGGAGGGCTATCTATTCTTCAAGCACATCCGCAAGGCCGGGGGCACGTCCGCCAGGATCTTCTTTCAGGAAGCGCTGATCTATCACAAGAACAATCGCAATCATACTAAGTTTAAACGCGCCAACGCCGTCAGGTCGATATACGGCAATTGGAATGGCACAGATAAGGAGGTACAATACGTCGAACAAGGTAAGTCGCGAGGGCAGGTCGAGCAAGAGGATGAAACTCACGCATTCCTTCCAGAATTCCAAACCATGGATTATAAATGCCATCAGGTGGATCCGCGGTGGAACAATTCACTCACCTTCATCATCCTGAGGCACCCCATAGAGCGGCACATGTCCGAGTTTTTCTATAGCGGACCTGGCTCGAGAACCTGGACCATCGACAAGTCTCAGCTATTTTCGAATGAAACGCATGCGAGGCTTTTTGTCGATTATTTGGCGAAATACGTTCCCAAGTTCATCGAAGATAAGGGAAAGAGCCACAAACAAAAGGGGAAATTCAACAAGTTCTTTGGACGGTTCTACGTAGACAACTTTCAGTTAAGGAGCCTTGCGGGGTGTGCGGATGAGTCTTGTTTACAGCAGGAAAATGATGGTATCGAACCGCTCGACTTGGAAGAAATATACCGGCTACACCCCGAAAACTACACCTACAATGAAATCAACCCGGTCTGTACTAATTACTTTCGCCAGGACGAGCCGCGCGGTGTTCTATTTGAAAGATGCGCTAAGCAGATAGACGAAAAACGGTGTCCGATTGGCTGTGATGGACCATGTTTCTACCCAGCCGTGGCCTGGCAATCGATGACCTCGGACCATGTCAGCCGAGCCTTATCTGCCCTTGAACGTTACGATGCAGTCTTACTGAACGAAAAGTTGAGCGACGTCGACCAATCGAACTTTGTATCGGACATTGTCGGTGTACCCAGAGATGCGGACTTCAGCATGAACAAACAAGTTCACAACTCGGGTGTCAAGAAGACCTCGGATCGAGAAAGGACCCACTTTTATCGCGATCTGCTTTACAAACTGCATCGTCCTACCCTGGAAATGCTCGAGGAGGAGAACAAGTTGGAGATACAGCTGTATGAGAAAGCGCGCGAGATAAATTCAAAACAGCTGAACCAATGGCGGAGAGAGAACGGCTACGACGAAATCGGATTTCAGCCCGAGGCTTCTTCAGCTGACTATCTAGATGGAGATTCGCCGCATAGCTACACTGCAATTGTTCAGTCCGAAGTCGCCGTCGAAGACAAAGACGAGACACGCGATTTGATTAGCAAAGATGCCGAACCGTACACAGATCGATGGCAGAGACGTTTCGCAGCATCAGAGTCGAGGGGGAAGAAAACAGGTTTCCTATTCTTCAAGCACATTCGGAAAGCAGGTGAGTTTATTCGGTTGATGTTGGGTACAGGGTTTCCAGTTTTCAAGCTCACCGAGTTCGTATGTACCACACCTAATAGGAGGGTCAACGTTACGGTCGTACTTACATGACGTGCTGGAATATCACAACAATAGCAGGGCTTTCATTTTCTCCGAATCAGCACAGAGGGCGTACGATACTGAGGCCATGGCCAGAATGAAAACAGGGCAGGCCATTGCCAAGATCTTTTCGAACAAGCAGAGAAGAGTCGACAGGGGAGAAATCGCCGTTCCAACTGGATATACTGTGAACTACATAGAACAAGAATTCGAGGCAATGGATTGGACTTGCCCCAGGTAGGTTGGGAGTGCGTCGTTCTTCCAAGATCTCACCAATTCCACGCAAGTGTCGATCCCAGATTTGATGACTCGCTGAGTGTGATTGTTCTACGCCATGTGAGTCAGTTATGCTCCGAAGCCGCGTTGCTCGTGTACTCATTTACAATCCACATTTGTAAGCCTGTTGAGCGGCAAATGAGCGAATTCTTCTACTCCGGCCCTCTTGCAAGATCTGAGTACAGATTCATCAATACCACCCTTCTCTACGTGGACGAGAGATACACCGAAGGACTGGCTAACTTGATTCGTGATGAGCTCACTGGTTGGCTCGACTTGGATTACGGGTATCCAATCAAAAAGAAATCAGTTCAAGCATCACAGAAGCACACGTTCTACAGCCCCTTTGGACGATACTATACAAGCAACTATCTTATACGCTCGCTTGCTGGTTGCTCCACAGAGGACTGCCTGGACAAGTATGACTTCCCACAAGAGGATAGAGCTCTCATGAACCAACAAGCTGATGCGTTGAAATCATATTCGGAGCCCAATTCAAATTGCTCCCTGTTTTTTGTGACACGAGAAATGATGTGGGATGTGTGCAGCAGTCATAAGTTAGGGGGTAAAAGAAGCATGGGAAGTGGCGAGGAATGTCCACTTGGCTGCGACGGACCGTGTCACTACCCGGCAATTTCGTTCGGGGACATTGATGACTTGCAACTTGACAGGGCAAAGGCCAGCTTGCGAAATTTCGATGCAGTCATGATCACGGATACCATGAGCGAAGAAGACCAGAGCGATTTTCTTTCAGACGTGTTGGGCACGCCAAGAGACGCCAAGTTCGCCCTGAAGAACAGAACGCTCGTAAACAATTTCCGTGTCGAGAAGACTAACCGACACGACAAATCACGTTTCTACCGAGACTTGCTGAATAATCTTGGGCTCAAAGACGAAGCAGCGAGACTTCGCAAGGAGAACAAACTTGACGCGAAGTTATTTTCTTATGCCGAAAAGCTGAATGCGCAAATGTTGAAAAGCTGGAAGCATGAAAGAAGCAATGTTGAGGATCAAGGCCATCCCCACCATGACTCGTCTGTACTCATAGTCATGTATCACAAGACGGGCGTAAGTCACGAAACACAAGGCTCCCTTCTTGGACTGGATCACCCCTCTCACGCCAATATATCAATCAGTACGTCCTGACAAGGCATCTTGCGAAATCTGCCATTGACATGGAGTTCCAAGCGCGTGGAAGGGCTCACAAGAAGAACAAACTCGGACCATCGTTGGATAACTTTGACGAAGAGACAGGTGAACAGATAGCCTTTGGACTTCGCGGTGGGTGTTGGCCTTGTTCCTATTTCATTCATGACGTGCAGTCTTTCCTAACTTGCCCTCGTAGGAAACTGGAATTCTAACTTTGTCAGGGCAAGATCACATTCGCCGATAACAAAGTGCCATCCAAAGTTTCAGCTGTCCGCAGGGGCAATTCATTTGCAGGAGGCCCCAGGTATGCAAGGGACGCTCAACCTATTATGCTGCAATTCCAAATTTTCTCATTATTTTTGTCCAGATTTCTTCTGTAGTGACTCTGAGGTCCTGGATTCCATGCTGGACAAGTCAAAGCAAGGCAAAAAGACCACCAAGATTGTGCATTTTATCAGAAATCCTTTTTCGATGGTCTTGAGTAACTACTTCTATCATGCACAGAGCCCAACCCCAGAGAAGTGGGGTAAGATCTTGATCTCTCTTCTTCATTGATTAACCATTAATTGGTACTGATTTACCTTCCCTGGCACATAGTTCATACCGATGAACCGTGTGAGCATAATTATAAAAGCGGGGGCTCTTTGGCAGAATCTGTTTTGCCGATTCTGGCGAGCAGGACGAGAATACAGCGACATCATTTTGATGAAGTCGTCAACATTTGTGTCGGACTATACCAAACGAGAGAATCGCTGAAAAATTCGACATTTTATGAACACCTGCTTGAAATGGACCACTACGATGGACTGAGGCTGGCAACCGCACAGATGATTATTTCGTCATCCGCTGCCAACAGAAATTTGGCAGGCGGTGATATTCTACGTATGGCATCTAACATCATAAAATTGGACAACTTGCAATCCAACTCAGCCTTGCCCCAAGACAAGAGGGAAATGGTCCATATCATGTCGATTACCATGGAGGACTACATGAAAGACAAGGGGAACAAGACTCTGCAATTTTTTGACTTCATTTTCGGGCAAGATAATGATCTTATCACAGAGGAAATAAAACTTGATGTGGTCTCCAAACATGATCGAATGTCAGACAGGAAGAAAAATGGATCACACGTCACCCAAGGGAAGCACGCTGATAGGGATGAGCTAAGGGGCCGCCTCATGGCTGACCCCGTCTTTGGTCTCATTTTAAATGAAACTGAAATGCTGG
This sequence comes from Thalassiosira oceanica, assembly GCA_019693575.1. NCBI lineage: Eukaryota > Bacillariophyta > Thalassiosirophyceae > Thalassiosirales > Thalassiosiraceae > Thalassiosira > Thalassiosira oceanica. The sequence goes on along the minus strand of JAAMXK010015820.1, from coordinate 8,810 downwards.
TAAATCAAGCAGCTGCAAAAAAGCACCGCTAGTGTAGACTGAACATTTGGCAATATACTTATGCAGATCCTCTGATCTAAACCAATCAGAATAAAATTCATTACAGAGTTGGCCGAATCCACAATGCCTAACAACCACCATCACTTATTTATTTGAAGACCACCGTAATAATTATAAGCGCACATCTCATTCAATAACTTCTGGTCTACTAGCAATCACACATGTCTGTTAGATGAGAAATCAGATTGGAACAAGCAGTAGGCACTCAAAGCAAAATGATCCCAATTGTCCGAGAAACCAACCGGATAAGTAGAGCTTAAGAAATCTGTCTGTTATGGACTGCAAGCTGAAGTGCTCAACATCCTCAGGCGAATTCACCCAGGGCATAAAAAGGTCAAGCAAGGTCAACATAGATAATCTGATGTTCTTGGAGGTTGACAGAGTGAGCTGAAGCCCAAGCTGGTAGACTATGATTGTTCTGGCCAATCTACGATGTTGCCCCTCCTAGAACAAAGAATAAAAACTAAAGCTATCTAACAAAACACGCCTGAAATCAACCAGGGCCCCAAGACAATTGATTGCACGACTTCTTATGAGGCACTCAATGACAATTATCAAGAAGACTGATCTCAGACAGATAGAGTTTGCAAAATGTTCAGGAAATAGGAATGACATGGCTCATTTATTCTTGCTTGAGTACAACTTGTGTCTTCTATGTACTACTTTGACGTGGGCTCTCATTCATTATTCATTCTGTGCTTGCGCTGGGGGACGCTCCGCCCCCCAAACCCCACCTCCCAACTTCACTTCTATTCAGTGGCTTTTTCAAGCCAACGTCAAGTCAAAGTTAAGAACATACTCCCTTCCCTCTCTGGTCTCCATTAAATGTTTGTAGTTTGTAGTTCATACAGTTCTTGTCTGAGAGAGCCAAACGACAGGCCGGCATGAGTGAGAGAGCCCTAGACATGGCTGGCTTATTTGCTTATCATTTGCCAGACTGGCCTCTCAGCAGTAGCATTGGTAATGGAACAGTAGCAGCAAGGCAGATATGTTCTTCCCTTACAACTAGAGCTAGAGCTAGTAGAGGTTGACGCAGAACAAGAGGTAGGTACAAAGAACTTCACTTTTCCATACGTTATGTACAAGAAGAGAGCCCCCGGGCCGGAGCTACTGGAATAACCCATTTCCATTGAGGAAAGACTGTTTTCGGCCTGTGCTGGGTTCCTGATGGCGCTCCACGGCCTGTGGTAATCCGATCAGGACGGTAGTCCACATGAAATCTCTCTCTTGCACCCGACTAGAGGTCATGGTGCGTTGCAAGCCAGGGCATTGATGCTGCTCCTGGGATCCTTTGTGGCTGCTGCCATTGGATCATTGAGACCTGGCTTAGCGTGATGGAGTGCACGGAAGAGGATGCAAAGAGTTAGACACTCCCAAGACATCAGAGAACTGTCAGCGTTGAGGTGAGTCAATCTATCCCCGGACTTGTGGGCGGGCTTGGGCTCAATAATTACTGGGTTTGGAGAGTCAGAGAGTGTATAGCTCATACGGGTTCCTTGCTTTGTTAGAGGAACGGACGGTTCCATATGGCATGATAACCTGACCCCCTTAGTTATGGTTCCCCGGTGTATTGGGAAGCAACGGCATCCTCTTCCGTACCCCCCGACAAATTCTCGGGGGGTCCAACCCGCAACCCTTCACTAATAGTATTCACTAAGGGCATGAGAAGTGTATCCGTAGTGAAAGGGGCCTACGGGGATTGTTTTCTATGCAGTCTTACAACGGGTTTGCCGAAAGCTATTCATCATTAGTATCTAAGGATAAATGGAATGTAAAGGAACCCCTCAAAACCTCGGATATAGCTACTAAGGAAATTTTGAGTCGTGTTTTAGAAGCTTCTGATCTCGAATCTCACTCCAGAAAAAAAGCAGCGCTACCATTTCCCATTTCGATCGATAAGTAATGGGCCGTCGCGAGGTCCCGGCGAGGGAGTCAGCCTTCGACGACAGGGCTGGCTGACTGGGTTGACTCTTCGCCTAATCAGTGCTTCGCGGGAGTCCCTACGCCCGGCGTCGCGTCGTCCGCGTCATGAACATCCTCCTCGCCCCAACCAGCCCCGACGACGCTGCAGCGCTTCTACGCCTCGGCGGCGGCTGCGACGATCATGTCGGGGGGAGGCAACAATCGGTGCGAGCCAGCAGCTTCACCACAAAGCTCGCCGGGCGGTTCTACCAGAACGGCTCCCTCGAACGTCACAGCCTTCGGAAATGCCGCCTCGTCGAGATGCAGGCCAGGAAACGGCGGCTCGAGAAGGAGCTTCTGCTCGAGGAACGGCGCTTGGAGCTTCTCGCGGAGCGTCTCGGCGACACAGAGAGGGCGCGAGACGAGGCCCATGAGCTCATCGTCACGTTGGAGCACGGATTGGTCTCGTTCCAGGCGTACGCGAGGAGGCGGCAGGCACGCAGGCTGTTCCGGACGTTGCACCACCGGGCGTGCATGCGACGGTTCTCCGCGGCGTTCGTCCAGCGCCGGTATCGCGGATGGAAGGGCCGGGCGCGTTCGGGACTGATCAGACAGCAGCTGCACGAACGACGGCGTGACGCGGCCGCGTCGGCCATCCAGGCCAAGGTCAGGGGTCGCATCCAGCGCGGGTACTACCTCGACCTGCTGTCCGAGAAGAGGAGGCTGAGTAACGAGTCGGCCGTGGCGATCCAGGCCATCCTCAGAGGCCGGGTGAGCCGTTCGGCGTACCTCGCTGAGATGGGGAGGCGGCACGGGGCGGCCGCCGAGATCCAGCGCGTCTGCCGGGGCAAGGCCGCGCGAGTCCTGGCCGAAAGAATGCGCGAGGAACTGCGGAGGAAGGAGCTCGAGGCGAGGCAGCCGAAGCGGGTGCCCCTCCACCTCAGGAAGTACTCCACATACGGAGGCTCGGGTAGGTCCCAAAACAGCAACAAGTCGAGCGGCGGCCGGAGACACCTACCGCACAACCGTCGCAGGAGCTCCGACGCCATGATATTCGTAAGGGACGGCGGCAGGCTCGATAGTCTCCTCGGCGAGAGGGAAGCCACGTCGGAGGCGGGCTCCACTTGCGGCGCCAGCATGGACTCGACACTGTCCAGTAGCACCAACACGGCGGCAGCGGCGGCAGCTCTCGGGAGAGTGCGGCGGACGAGGGCGAGCCAACGGAGCCAGAGGAGCGGCACCTTCAACGGCGGCGGCGGCGGCAGGCCTTCGTGGCCATCGGCCCAGCGCGTCCTGGCGGCGCGTCAGCAGAACGCCGAGAGGAGGCACACGACGCTGGCGAGGCCTCCTCGTCGACCGCTCGAGAGGAGGAGGACGTTCGCGTCGGGGACCGCCTCCACTGCCGCAGCAACGTCCACGAGAGATTCCACTCGCGTCACCTCGCGGCAGAACAAGGGCGTCCCGAGAGCAGAAGAGGCGAACGAGGCGGTTCCGGACGAAGAAGAGTGCCAAAACGACGAAGACAAGGCCGACAACACGGGAGGGGTCGTTACCAACAGTGCGCCCTCCTCGGGACCCACGGGACCGCTCCACGAGGCCACAACAGGCGAAAACAGCGACGAGAAGGAGGACGTTCCAATCATGACGAGGGAGATCACGATATCGCGGGAGGCGATGCTTCTCGCTCGGGAAGTCATCGCGCTGGGTCTCTGCGCATTCGATTCGGCGTTTGACGAAAATTGCACGGAAACGGTCGACGACCTTCGGTAGACGGAGAAGTGCGGAGATGCATCAACACCTGAGTGAGGAAGTGACACCCAAACTCACCGTTTTAGCAAGAGTTCCTTTTTGTGGAGCCAAAGCAAGTTTCTTGTATTAGGCAAAACAATAAATGAGTTATATGTTCATCTCTCAATTCTACTAGTTCAGAACAAACTTGGACTTCCGTACACACGGACATAATCGATCTCCATTATCTGGCCATCTCCCTCAAATGCTGCGTCATCAATACCTCGCAAACCACCCCACGCCCCTCCAACAGCAATGTTCATGATCAGATGAAACTCTTGATCGAACGGCCATCGTGTTTTATCCGTTGTGCTTTCACGATCAAACTCATAATAGACAAGGCCATCTACAGCAAACCTGATGGTAGTTTCCTGCCAGTCAATCTCGAAAACATGCCAATCCTGATCAGGAGCTGACATGCTTCCACTCTTCGAGTTGCCTCCATGCCATGCCCGAGTGTGCACTGAGCCATGGAAGAGATCGGTTTCAAACCCAACTGCTTCCATGACATCAATCTCTCCCGAATCCGGCCAGCCGCCATACTGCCAAGTCTCCGGCAGCATCCAAAGTGCTGGCCAAGTCCCAGTGGCTTTGCACTTGGCAATGTTGGCCCGAAATTGCACCCGCCCGTACTTGAAACTTGCCAGCCCTCTTGTGACCATGCGTGTGGAGGTGTAGGGACGGGAGAATCCATTTTCTTTTCGGGCTGTAATACTCAGCACGCCATTGGAAGCATGCACATTGGATGGCGAAGAAGTGTAGTACTGTGACTCGTCATTACCCCAGCCACAGATTCCAACTGAGCAGCCATCCCCTAAATCGTAAGTCCACTTGGTTGCGTCGGGGGCACCGTCAGTTTCAAACTCGTCACTGAAAATCAACATTGCAGGGTCAGGATCATTCAACACTTGCGGTGATTGACAGCTGCAAGGCGCACATGGTTGTCCCTCAGCATAGTTTGCCGTGCCAACTGCAGAACACGCTGCATCTTCTTCATATGAAAGCGAGTTGATGAGGTAAGAGATTCTAGATCCACAGGAGTATGTCTCTTGGTTGTCCAGAGCAGTTGCTGGAGAATTCCATATCGACTCAGTGCATGTTTCACAGCCGCCACAATACAACATGTCAGGAATCTTCACAATCACGGAGGGAGGGAATTGAGTGACAAATTACATACCATCAAAGAAAAGGTCATGAATGAACTTACTGTTGGAGTGGCAGTGCTGGGCTGGTTGGTTGGAACAGATGTCTGGCAGCTGCAAGGGGAGCACGTCTGACCACCCGAAAAGTCCTCGGCCGCAACATAGTCACACGCGTCTGCAAGTGAAAGACCACCCCCGCCAACACTTGTCATCCACGTAATGCGAGAACCACAGGAATAGTTTTCAGCTGGGTTGGAAGGGTTGATGGCTGGAGTAGTCCAGACCTCCTGGGTGCACATCTCACAGCCACAATAAGAAGGTTCCCGAGTCAGAGAACGAGATGGAATCTACATTGCCAAACGAAGATGTGAGAGAAAAAATCGAAGTTGAGAGAAGTGGGCATTGCACATACCAGAGTTGGGTTGGGGGTAGGCTCAGAGGTTGGCTCATATGTTGGAGTGGCAGAGCTGGGCTGGTTGGTTGGAGCAGATGTCTGGCAGCTGCAAGGGGAGCACGTCTGACCACCCGAAAAGTCCTCGGCCGCAACATAGTCACACGCGTCTGCAAGTGAAAGACCGCCCCCGCCAACACTTGTCATCCACGTAATACGAGATCCGCAGGAATAGTTTTCAGCTGGGTTGGAAGGGTTAATGGCTGGAGTCGTCCAGACCTCCTGGGTGCACGTCTCACAGCCACAGTAAGTAGGCTCCCGAGTCAGCGAACGAGATGGAATCTACATTGTCAAATAATGTAAGCAAAAATGTAGAGTTGAGAAGAGGAGTGGGCATTGCACATACCGGAGTTGGGTTCGGGGTAGGCTCAGAGGTCGGCTCATATGTTGGCAGGGCAGAGCTGGGCAGGTTGGTTGGCAAGTTCGTTGGGTTCCTGGTAGGCTCAGAGGTTGGCTCATATGTTGGCATGGCAGTGCTGGGAAAGTTTGTGGGCAATTTCGTTGGCTCAGAGGTTGGCTCAGGGGTTGGCATAGCAGTGCTGGGCTGGTTGGTTGGAACAGATGTCTGGCAGCTGCAAGGGGAGCACGTCTGGCCACCCGAAAAGTCCTCGGCCGCAACATAGTCACACGCGTCTGCAAGTGAAAGACCACCCCCGCCAACACTTGTCATCCACGTAATACGAGATCCGCATGAATAGTTTTCAGCTGGGTTGGAAGGGTTAATGGCTGGAGTCGTCCAGACCTCCTGGGTGCACGTCTCACAGCCACAATAAGTAGGCTCCCGAGTCAGCGAACGAGATGGAATCTACATTGCCAAACGAAGATGTGAGAAAAAAAGTCGAAGTTGAGAGGAGTGGGCATTACACTTACTGGAGTTGGGTTCCTGGTAGGCTCAGATGTTGGCTCAAATGTGGGAGTGGCAGTGCTGGGCTGGTTGGTTGGAGCAGATGTCTGGCAGCTGCAAGGGGAGCACGTCTGACCACCCGAAAAGTCCTCGGCCGCAACATAGTCACACGCGTCTGCAGGTGAAAGACCACCCCCGCCAACACTTGTCATCCACGTAATACGAGATCCACAGGAATAGTTTTCAGCTGGGTTGGAAGGGTTGATGGCTGGAGTAGTCCAGACCTCCTGGGTGCACGCTTCACAGCCACAATGAGAATGTCCGCTAGTAGGGCGCAAACTTGGATTAGATGTTTGGCTGCTGCTAGGGTTTGGTGTCACTGGCTGACCTGTTGGCACAGTAACTGGAGGTGACGTTGGCAGGGGGGTAGTGTTCGATTGCGCGCATACGCCTTGCTGGCACACGCCGAATGGAGTTGAGTTGCAGGCTTCTCCGTCGGGAAGATATGTTGGCGTAGGGCAGCTTCCATCATTATTACAAGGAGTGCTGAGCATGCAGTCATCAACTTCATTGCATGTACACTCAAGATTGTCAGTAGATGACTCCTTGAACGTGCACCACTGAGAATCATCCTCTCGAATTTTGTCCTCGGTCCAATACTCACAGCCACCACCATTTCCACAACGATATTGGACAATGTCCTCTCCAACACTCGGGTTGCAACCAAATGGGTAATCCCCTCCATTGCCGGTACAGATACCATCACAACTTTTTTCGCAGAGATCCCCTGAGTATCCATTTTTGCAAATACACTGTGCACTAGTGTCGCTAGTTGCTGCACACCGACCGTTGTTTTGACAGACGATGCCGAGAGTCTGACACGGGTTGAACTGGCAACGCGATCCGGACCAGCCTTCATCACAAATGCACGCACTCGATGTTGTTGGCAAATTTGAGCCCAGGTATTTGGCAGCACACGAACCATGGTCAGAGCATCGAGCAGCTGCACACAGGTCAACCTCTGCTTCAGTAAAACCGGACTTGATTTTGCAAGTTGCCGACCCGCAGTCGCAGTATGAAGTTTCTCCACAGGAATTACTGCAAAGTTCAGGGCATTCTGCAGACATCAACCTTCCTTCATCGACCAAGCTACAGTCTACCTTTGGCAAGTCACCAGGCTTGTCTGCGGCGCATGCTCCTGTATTACCCCACGCTTCATTCGACATGAACTGGTCGCCACTCCACATGAAGCGGCGATCGTGATGGCTGTTGACAAGACCATTGTTGCCGCACATATAGTTGTTCAAGGATAGATTGATATATTCAACCTCCCAGCGATTTCCAACAACCTCGTCGCT
>JAAMXK010015806.1:0-15988 GCA_019693575.1 Thalassiosira oceanica | reverse complement strand
GCATTACATTGTGCCAGTCTCTCGCTCAGCCCCTTCCTCTCCAGAAGCAATGCAGTCGACATCATCGCTAGTTTCCGTTGGTGAACAAGCTCGGTATTCAATCGAAGAGCCTCGTCCTTCCACGCAGTTCTGGATCTTAAAGCGCATGACGAAATCGCGATGAGCAGAAGGACAGGCAAAAGAAGCCATCCCGTCACCATCGAGAGACGATTAGTGTCAGCTCGAATCGCGAGCCCACTGGGCAGCAGGACCGATCCCGGAATCGATAAAACGCTTGGTTCGTCTCCTTCGCCTACGCCGTCCTCATCACTGTCATCACCTTTATCAGGGCACCCTGCTCTCGGTTCAGCACCTCCTCTTCATCTTTCGTTGCGAAATTAGCGATACCTTCATCCTCCGATATTAGGCTGAAGCTGTTGTCTTCGACAAGCATAATATTATAAGTTCTGTTTTGATATTACTTCCGACGCGGGTGTCACTGTCACTGTCGTGCGGCTGATGAACTTGCGGTGTCGGTGTTCGGTGCTGCCAGCGTCACCTCCTCCTCAGACGCGAATGTAAAGAAGAAGAAGACGTTCGGCTTTGGCGCTTGGGCGTCGGGGCTCTTTACCCTACTCGACCCTACGGATACATCGAAGTGTCTGATGTCTTCCATCCGCGCATTGGCGCATTGCATCGCCTGTCGCCTCGCCTGCATCCCTTCATTTCCCCCAGGTTGATCTGATTTGATTAATACTCTGACAAAACTTCTGCCTTGGTCCCTGGCCACATTATTTTGTTGTACGTCAGTCGACTGCCTGAACTTGCGGTGCAACGATGACAAACCGCACCTGCTCGCAGAGAGGCTCGGAGATGCATCGGATCATTAAAATTTGTGGCAATAGGAAGGCAACTACTCTCTCATCGCCAAACATGCTCAGCCGTAGTATTTTCACCGTGGCCGCCGCCTTGGTTGCCAGCGCGACGCAGACCGCGGCCTTTGCCCCCAGCCATGGTGAGTGGCGTACCTACCTCCCGAAGACCGCGAGACCACCGCGCTCGCCGCACATTTTGGTTGGATCGTTACTTTCCTCATCCTCATGAAAAATGGGGGGAAGAGTCGTCTGAAAGAACTGAGGAGGTACTGAAGAACGGCTTTGAGGTACGGAAACACTCACGTCCACTTTTTTAGGTGTCCAGCAACAGCAGTCGCGTCAATTCAGGTCCACTGAGTTGAAGATGGCCGGACCGGCACAGGTCGACCTGACGGGAAAGGTTGCATTCATCGCCGGTGTTGCTGACTCGTCTGGATACGGTTGGGCCATCGCGCGCTCGCTTGCGTCCGCAGGAGCCACCATTATTGTCGGAACTTGGCCGCCGGTTCTTAAGATTTTCCAGATGGGACTGAAGAAGGGCTCGTTCGAGGAGGACTCGGAGCTTCCGGATGGCAGCAAGATGGTCATTGAAAAGGTTTATCCCCTCGACGCTGTTTTCGACAGCGCTGAGGATGTCCCTGAAGAGATCAGGACGAACAAGCGTTACGCTGGACTGGAGGGATACACTATCGAGGAGGTTGCCAAGGCCGTCGAGGCCGACTACGGAAAGATTGACATCCTGGTACACTCGCTTGCGAACGGACCCGAGGTCACGAAGCCTCTTCTTGAGACCTCCCGTAAGGGCTACCTCGCTGCCTCCTCTGCGTCGGCCTACAGTGCCGTCTCTCTTCTGCAGAAGTTCGGACCTATCATGAACGATGGCGGAAACATGCTTTCCTTGACTTACATTGCCTCGGAGAAGGTCATCCCTGGATACGGAGGTGGCATGTCCTCTGCTAAGGCTCAGCTCGAGTCCGATACTAGAGTTCTAGCCTTCGAGGCCGGACGCAAGTGGGGCGTGCGTGTGAACACCATCAGCGCTGGACCGCTCAAGTCCCGTGCTGCCAGCGCCATCGGCAAGGAACCGGGGCAAAAGACGTTTATCGAATACGCCATTGATTACTCGAAGGCCAATGCCCCGCTGGCCCAGGACCTTTACAATGACGATGTTGGAAACAGTGCTATGTACCTGTGCTCATCAATGGCCCGATGTGTCAGTGGTGTTACTCTTTACGTCGACAATGGCCTTCACTCCATGGGAATGTCTCTCGATTCTGAGTCTATGTCCGACAGGAACGCGTAAATTTGTCAATGACTGACGAACGGGACTAGTCGGCCTTCTTAATTTATTTTATGATTTTATCAGACAAGTGATGACCTTCTGCCATCCAGTGAGCTCAGTCTTACGTCCTGGGCCAAATGAAAAGCCGCAGGCGTAAGGGCAGTGAACTCGGTGCGATTCGATCAGCCTTAGGTGGGCATCTGAGTCCGTTTTCCGTCTCTTCCACTGAGGTTGGCTAGAAACGGCCTTGGCAAGTCTCGCTCGAGCGTTGCATACATTGCATTTCACTATAATTCCATCGTCTTCGGCGGATGTGACATGATCGACAGACCAGCCGAAAGTGGACAGCAGGTAAGGAAGTTTATCTCCTTTCCGTTGGCGCAGCAGTTCGTCAACATCAAGTTCTGGATCGAGGCTCGCACAGAAATTGAGTACTGTAGCAGGCAAGCGAACTTCAAACTGCGCGCCACCGGAATTAGAATGTAGATACTGCTGTATCTTCAATGAGTCCTCTTCGACTATCAGTTTCGTCTGCGAGCCATCGGCAGTATGGTCGTCGAGTTTTATGAATTCTTCAGATAAAGGGAGCAGGTAGGGAGGGACGTAGACATCCGTCATCGCAGTTTTATCGCTCAGCATTCGACTGATATCTTTCCCGACACTCTCTGCGCTACTCCCCTCTACAATCAAGGACTGGGTCGTCTCCAGCTTGCACTTGGACATTGCCCTGGTCCATCGTTTCGCAAAATTTCTGAAAGGAAGATCGGTCTCGCTGACGATCTTTCCGTAGTACTGTTCCACTAATTGATCTCGTGCCTCCGAGCTCAAACCTGGTTGAAAGTCGATGCATAACGTTGAATCCCCGCTCTGGAGTATGTCATTGTCTGTATTTCGCCAGCTGGATCGATGGGATTTCAGGCAAGTCAGATCTCTTAGGGTCAAAACTGACTTGACGGCAGCAAGATTTCGTCCCACGTGTAACAAAACAAATCAATAACCTCGGAAATGTTTCTTCTGTCCAGGACATTGGATGTAGGGGATCTTGCCAACTGGACACTGCGTCTATCGTGAACAGTCCACCATCCATCTTCAAAAGAAGATGGACGCTTTGATCTCACCCCATTTCGGCCGCTTGTTGTCATCTTGAGAAGGGACCTACTAGACTCACCCAAAAGCAGCACATACGATTGGCGAAAGAGAAATCGGCTTCGCAAAGTACGTCGCCGTGTCGAACGTGCCGAGCCTCTCCTCGAAGGCCTCACGATCTTGGTAAATCGGCAAAGGGTCGGCACTTCTTGGCGTGTTTCGAGTCCTCTTGCTTGCTGATGATACGCCGTCGAAAGCCTCATCCCAGGACCTGAGAGTCGCATCTACGAGATCCTCTGTCCTCTTCTCCATGCCGCCGTTTCGTTCCTTCCCATGGTGGTCGGCCTTAATTTATGCCGCAGGCAGCCTGCTTTATTTTCCTGGCTTGGAGGAGGAGGGACATCCTAGTTATTTTCACTAACTGGAACCCGGGTAGCCATTTCGCCCGCCGAAGCGAACATTTATTCTACCCGGGTTGGATCATGCCTTTACCCGCCCGCGGAAATCAAAATTTTATTCTACCCGGGTAGGGGTTTCTCCGGGCAAAGATCTTGCTCGCCCAGGACAGATTCCATTCAGTTATCCACATGGAAACTTGGGAACGGGACCCCTGGTATTTCAGGGTTGTTCGCCCCCCCGCCGATATGGCTCCTTCTTCCTACCCTGGTAGAATATTTTTCGGGTTAACTAGAGGAAGCTAGTGCCCGCCCGCCGGAGTGGTGCCCTCATATCCTACCTGGTAGGAAGGGCTCCGGGCAGGAGATGTCCCCCCTCCTCTTGTAGCCTGCAGAGGGGAGCCGGAACGCGAGTTGAAGCTCAGGTGACTGATATTACCTAAGATTTAACTCACATTGGTTCTCAACGAGGAAACTACTTACGAGTCGAGTCGTACGAGTCAAGAATTGTCTGGATGGAAGTGGGAAATGGGACCAAAGTTGTTAACGTTGCGTTGGCCATTATTAGACGCCTACGCCTGGAACTAGTGGGTCCTGGAACTTGACTGTTGACTCTATTTCCTCGCTCTCTTCTTGCTCCCCTGCCACACTTTGACATCATCTTCCAGCTACGCCTGCTTTTCGTTTCGACCGCTGCCAGCGAGGCGGGATCTTTTAGGATCTTTCTTCCGATCCTGGATATCCTGGGGCCGAATCGGTCGGTCGGCGCGGCTATCGGTGGGCCGGGTGTAGGTTTGAGCCTGTTTCCAGATAGTGTTGGCTACGATGGAGAACGGAGATGATAAGCAATACGCACCAGTTGAAACCTCTGTCTCGGCGGATTCGGGCGGAGGCTTCAGCGTAGATGAACTAGATTCCGAATACGGAGACGGAGAGCAGGCAGAGCAGGTCCTCAACGTCTCGGCGGAATCCCGCGCTCCCAGCACCAGCAATAATGAGTTCTACAACTATAAATCTGAGGTCCGGAAGCAGAACTGTCTCTTCGGATCCAGCGTGATGTCCGTCGCAGGTCTTCTAATCGCGGCTTATTTCTTGATGGGGCTGAGCTTCACACCGGCAAACATTGGCATATTCGGCGACGAAACGAACATGAAAGGCAGCTCGGGTGAGCGCTTTTGTCAGGACATCTCTTTTGTTGACCTTTCGACAACACCATTCGTCTCACGTGACGACTTTTCGAGTAGGCGAGGTTGGGTTAGAGGCAGCAAACGCTGAAATGCAGGACATAATAGACAAGGAGATTATCGAGGCTGAGCAGGCAGGCGTCATTGACGAGGACGGTGTAATTGTAGAAGGCCATGTCGCCAAGCGCGCGAAGGATAAGGTGAAGAAAAGAAACAAGGCGGCGGACAGGTTCAAGAATCTTATAGACAAGAAAAACTCTGTCGGCGCCAACGACTGGGTGGAGAAAAAGGATTGGTGGAAGATTCATGACAGGGACTTCGACACAGACCAAATGAGCAAGGAGGACCGAAGGGCATGGAAAGCTAGCATCAAGAAGCAAAAGCTTATGAAACGAAGATGCAAGAAAGATCCGAAATTGGAAGAATGTTCAAACAAGGATCTGATCACAAGTCTGTCTGATGTTCGAGACAAACTCGTGAAGCATTACAACTACGAAGCGACTGGACCAGGCAAGGAGAGTTCGCCCGCTCCGAAAGACGATGCCAATCGTGGTGACCATGATAATCAGAAGCACGACGAGAAAGGCAGTACTGTAGTGGTAGAACCGGCAGACATATTGGGGGCCCAAGATTCAACTGGCGAAGTTCAAGATGAGGCAGAGACTGAAAATGCGGATGAGCAAACCGTCACGAAGGAAGAGGACGATATGGAACCTGCTATCAAAGACGAAAATTCTATCGAGACTCACCAAGACACCGACACTGATGTCGTTCAGTCTTCCACAATAAGTGACGACTTTGACGTCATAAAGCAGGTCAAACACGACAGTCTTTCATTCACGTGAGTCGCCATTTTGAATGTCTGAGCGCCTGGCCCAACTGATATTTTCTGTCACGATTTGTCGCCTTGAATCCTGATTCGCCGGGCAGCCAGGGGCTCTCCTATGGGTCCAATGGAAAGTTGTACGAGACAACTGGACTCAACGGACAGTCAAAAGTGCGAATCATCAACCCCGAAACATTTGAAGTTGAGAAATCGATCGACCTGGATCGATCATTCTTCGGAGAAGGTTCGGCTTTCTTCAAAGACAAGGATGGCAACGCCCGGCTCATTGAGATCACTTGGAAAAGCCGCGTCGGCTGGATCTACGATGCAGACACTCTCGATGTGATTAAAGAATTCACGTACGCGACCACCGCGCCTCAACACCAAGGCTGGGGCATCACTTACGATCCGTCGAACCAAGAATTCATAGTCTCGGACGGTTCGCCCTTTCTCTACTTTTGGGACCGAGATACCTTGCTTGAGACACGGAAAGTTTCTGTCACTCGGTTCAACGGACGGTCGCAAGATCAGCTCAATGAGCTCGAGTTCATCGACGGACTGGTCTGTTGCAACATTTGGCACGTTGACGAAATCATCTGCGTTGATCCAGAGAGCGGCAAAAGTGTCCGCGAATACAACATGAGTGAATTGTGGCCGGCCAATCAACGAGGATCGAGCGAAAATGTCCTGAACGGCATAGCCGTTTGGAAGGACCATATTCTCCTGACGGGAAAGAGGTGGGATAGAATGTACCTCGTGACCTTTCCTGACTGGCCAGGTGCGTCGGATGGTGTCGCGTCGGATAAGGTTCAACAGTCGCTAGATGAAGTCGACGCAGAGCCCGACGACTCCGAGCCAACGACTGACGTGTCGCCCCAATCAAGTGACACAGCACCGTTAACCTACGTCGACTATGAGAAATTACAATGGAGCGAGTTGTCAGATGCTGCCAGGGATGCATACGGCGTGTTGGGCGCGACAGAGAAGATGTGGAACGGCGAGGAGGAGAACCCTCTGGACGAATACAATTGGGATGATCTCACAGAACGACAACAAGAGGCCGCGAAGACTTTGGGATTCGACGAGCAAACATGGTGCACAGACGAAGATGGCGAGTGGGATTGCGACGAGGTTGAGGTCCCGTCGAGCCAAGCCGACATACCCGCCCCTCCCAGCCCAATCGAGCCTACTCAGATTCAACACGCGAGAAGCTCGGATTATACAGTACTGCAGATTGTGCCTCATGATCCCTCGTCTTTCACGGTGAGTGCCCTCGATTATACGTGTCTCTCTTGCACTCTCTTTCTAACTCCTCTTCTTCACTGACACTCATAATCGAAACGATTCAGGAAGGACTGTCGTATGGGACAGACGGCAAGGTTTATGAAACAACTGGCAATAATGGGGAGTCGAAGGTGATGCGTATCAATCCTGAAACATTCGAGATAGAGGCCTCGAAGAAATTGAAGCGGAAGGTAAGCGCAAAACCGTTTGCTTAATTGCTGATCTTCTGTCCTAATTTCATGTCAGTTCTTTGGAGAGGGATCGACATATTTCACTGACAAGGACGGCAATGATCGGCTTATCCAGATCACTTATCAGAAGCAAACAGGTTTCATATACGATCCCGAGACATTAGAAGAATTGTCCAAGTTCAACTTTGCCACAACGGATCCGGACAACGAAGGTGAGCGAATTCGCAGAACCCAGCGGCGTTTTCGGCTTTTCGAATCTTACTATGGCGACCTGATAGGCTGGGGAATGACGTACATCCCCGACAAAAAGGAATTTGTCGTGTCAGATGGCAGTCCCTTCCTATACTTCTGGGACAGAGATACGCTGAAGCCGACGAGGAGCGTGACTGTTCATAGATTTGACGGGAAGGAGCAGGCCAACCTGAACGAGCTCGAGTTCATGGACGGACTCGTCTGCATGAATATCTGGTACAAGGACGATATAATTTGCGTTGATCCCGCGACGGGCGACAGTGTAAGGGAGTACGACATGTCGTCGCTGTACCCGTCGGAGGAGCGTGAGAGTTCGGACGCTATACTGAATGGCATCGCTCTCGGTAGCGATCACGTGCTGCTTACTGGAAAATTCTGGGACCGCATGTACAAAGTGAGGTTCGAAGACTGGCCAACCCTCTTTTTGACAAAGTAGATCACTACTATAGGAACAAAGTAATAATAGTACGATTCCTGGTGGCTCGGTCCACCCCCGGTCAGTGGTGCGCTGTAAGGGCGTCAGGCGCCGCTCCCGGCGCCGCCTCTGGCGGCCTCGGACCTCAAAGGCCGCGTCTGACGTTCTTGGCGGAGTGAGCTGAAGCCCAAGTTGGTGTGATCGTTCCGGCCGATCCGCGATGTAGCCCCTCCTAGAACAAAGAATAACGGATAAAGAATAATAGTACGATGCTTGCTTGAAAGAAGAGTAACAAAAGTAGGCGCGTTGCGCACGACTCGTTGGCTGCAGCCATGTTCTACTTCGCGCAATTGCCTTCTTCGAAGCTTGCTCTTGCTGTATTTTTAAAGCCAAAGGTCCATTTAAGAACGAAAGTTTGGGTAGTAGCCAAACGATGACAGGGGTCAAGCGTATGTACCGTCAAATGGTGAAAGAACCTCAAGATCTGAACCTTGAGTGCGAGAGAGTAATGAGCTTGCTTCTGAATGCGAAGCACACCAGGGCAGAGATAGAACGCGATCGATCGTCTAAGGAAGAAACGTTGAAAGAGAGGAAACGGCACCCTCCCAAGAAGAAAGTACAGCTTTCGCCGAAGTTGAAAACAGCGTTGGCTGCGTACAAGATCAAGCCTTGATCGATTCTTTTTTGCACACTCAACTTAATTCTAAAAACAACAGTCAACAACCGAAGTTTCTTCTCCGAGTCAACTCAGCCTCTTGGCTCTTGGCTCTTGGTAGGTATGGGCCACAACTTCTAGGTGGACGGAGGCACCCGATTCGCTTGTCTGCGGTCCTTGGTTATTGGCTTGGATGGAGTGCTTCGACCCTCAGCTTTTCTTCTTCTCAAGAACTCCCCTCTCCACCTCGAACTTGTAACGCTCCAAAGACGGTCTGCTGTAGGCGGGAAGCTGTGTCACCTTGCCTAAGATCGTGGATCCGCTTGGGGGCTGCTTCAGCTGACTCGTCTTGCCGACGTTGGGCGACGCAGCGCGGATACACGCGGACGCCAAGTTCGGGTAAACGAGTTGGCAGTCGTTTGTCTGCCTGGCGAAGGAATTGAACGCCATCTTAAATGCCGCTTCTCTTCTTCTCTCTTCCCCCGCCTTCACCTGAGGCCTCTAGCTCTGACTCTAGCTAGGCCACCTGCGCGCCCCGAGCCTCGCAAGGAGCTGGCTCCCTACCTAGCCCTGCCCCTGCCCTGATGCCAGGAAAAGCAAGTCGTCTTGCCTCGCAACCTCCAGCAATCCTCTCAAGTCCTCTTCCGCTCGTGTGCTGGCTTCCTAATATAACGTCTTGACAAACACCCCTGCCTACAGGTCCAGAATAGTCGATGAGATTGGTCTGGTTGGCCTTTACGTTTTCGTCTCTGCCTCTGCGTCTCTGCATCTGGCCTGGCTCGCTCTGGCGCACGCGGATGGGTTCGATTCTCGTTATCCTTTCATGAGATTTGAACACGTCATACACACACAAGGCGGTTCCTGGAAGGCCTGGCCAGGCCTGAGCGCAAGAGAAACAAATGGAAGAAATACATATGTAGAGGGAACAATAAGTCAAGCATGGTGCGATGAGTAGGGAGGAGATGTCTATCGGGCTGCTGAACGGGTCGTCTACAGGGGTCGCCGTCGGCGCTCCTGTCGGTGAAGCTAGCAAGTTCAAGGAGGGGATGGCGCCTCAGGATGTCCTGACCAAAATAACAAACCGCAAGAGGCGGCACGACGCACGCGCCTCGGACCCTACGGGCACCAGAGACCGCAGCAGAGACAACGGCGGGAAGCAATCGGCCAACCACAAGGTCTACTCCGTGGCTCGTGATGTGGAGTCTATCTTTCAGGAGTACATGGCAACCATGCGAAGGCAACAGCATAACACCGGCAGCGACGCGGCGTTCCCTCCTGTGAATCTAATGGAGGTCGCCACGCTACTCCAGCGTTTCCTACTCGAAAGAGAGGGACAGGGCACGAGGGGGAGTGACAGGAGAGAGAATTGTGCGCCCGAGGATGATCCCATAGACGACGACCCTGCGCCGCTCTGGGAACAAAGTCTGAGGTGTCTCCTCTCGGTCTGGCTTTGCGCGCTGGGCGATGGAATGGACGGGGAGATGCCCCATCTGACGTCGGAAGATAGCGACATCGAGGTACTCACACCTGTCGGGACTGCTAATCTGTCGGAGAGCCCACTTTTCGGCTTTCTGGTGGATCAGGTTTTGATCAGGCTGCGTTCTGTCATGGCGGAGGGATTTTTGCACGACGACAAGGAACGAGAAACAATGCCACTGCAGAGGGAGTGTCTGCTCCAAGTTTTGCAAACAATTGTGGCCGCATCAGAGATAGAGGACGGCAGCGGGTGGCAATCTGCGTTCGAGGAGTTCAAGGTAGAAACGAACAACTTGGACGAAATTACCACTCGACAGCTCGAAATCCTACACGACGCAATACAGCCCCTACTGACACGACAAAGTCTTGAGCGGCCGGTAGCCCATCCGCCGCAAGACGTTGCCAACAAAAATCAGTTCGACGATGTAATAGGAGCACTGTTCACGGCCGTGGCTGAGACTGAAACATCCCTGTTTTCGACTGCGATGGAGCAGTCGTTGTCGCAATCATTCGAGCAGCAGTTTGGTCTGTCGATCATACACGACATCGACAAGGACGACGAAGTGGATAAGGAAACATCGCGAGCCTCTCAGCCCAGCGTTTCATTGGGCGACCTGCCGCCACCAATTTTCCCGTTGGTTGGATCGCATGTTGGCATTGACGCCGCCGCGGCGTCTCAGCTTAACGATGCGGCCATGCAAAGTTTGAACTCCGGAATGATCTGGCTTGGACCGCAGTACCCGTCGTTGAGGCTCACGCTGATGAGGCCGGATGACGAGGCTGTTGGCCAGCAAACATTAGGAGTCACTGCTAGAGAGACGCCGACAGACGAAGGGAGCAGCGCCACCGTCGCGAGCGACCGCGCGGTCTTAGATGCCGAAGTAATCGACATTTTGACCAATCGGGCATTCGTTATACCGCTGCCTCCCGTCGACGAACGCAAGGTGCTTGATGCTTTGAGTGGTATAGACATGGCAGACAGTGCAACTGACGGCCAGTTGGCAGGAACAGTGGGGACCAAGCCGAGTAAGAAAAAGAAGTCCAAGTCAAAGCAAAAGCTGCAGTCCAACGGGCCGGTGCGGAACTCTGGTCGGACGGCATGGGAAAAGCGGGCCCTTCAACTTGTACAGTCTTCTTCGCTTAATCCTCAAACGTTGGCCAGGCTGGTCGACAACAATCCGTCGGTGGCCATTGAGTGTTTGTTACTCCTTTTAACGGCGCCGGAATCCACTGTCAGCGCCAACGAGAAGAATTCGTACCTGGCAGGTTTGAGCGGGATGGACATGACGATACACAGCATGGAAGTTGTAAACCGGCTGGCATCGCACAATGTCCGCGGCGAGCGCATCAGTGGCAAGGTAGGCGGTGGCCGGGCATCGAACGGAGTGCGCAGCAACGGAAGCGCCTCAAGGAGGAATGGCGACGATTACGAAGAGGAGGCTCTCCTGCATCCCGAATACATCCACCTGTATATCTCGACGTGCATCACGACGTGCGAGGGTATGTCGTACGATCGCCACTTGCAGAACAAGAGCGTTCGGCTGCTGTGCGTCTTCCTGCAAAGCCTGATTCGCAACGGGATTGTTCGTGTCTCGGTGAGTCCATTTGAAAGCCTATTTTCTACTAAGAACAGCCAAAAAAAGCTAATTGCAATTCGTGACCAACGAACCAAAGGACCTGTTTGTGGAAGTACAGTCATTTTGCATTGAATTCTCGCGCAAACGTGAGGCCTCAACTTTGTTTCAGATACTCAAGAGCAACAGCTGAGCTAAAAAGGACTGGGAGTATCTAAATGGTCTTCCAATTACAACTAACGATTGCAACTAACTAGTATAAAGTAAATAAGTTGCGATCAATCAGATCTTTTCGTTTCCTTTCCCCCTCCCCCCCCTCTTGCAACACTGACTAGCAACTTTAGCCATCCTTAGCTTTTCCCCTTCGACTTGCCAACCTTGACCACTGGGCACTTGGCGCAAGTAGTACTGACTGCCACACTGCCACCAATTGGTGACTTCCCATGGAGAAGAATCGGATTGTGCCTCCAAGTCACCCACCACTTCCACACTCATGGGGACACCTTTCTACTGCTTCAACTGGCCTTGAGAAAGAAAACATGTAGCTGGAGGGGGGGGGGCAGTGGCAGAGATGACACAGATAACAAATGCCCTGCTTACCTGCATACCTGAAAAACAAACTTTACTCTAATAGCTCTGACTGCGATGTCATTTTACAACATCAAAGTAAAGTTAGGCAGTTTTAAAGTATGAATATTCAAGTTAAGTTCATACTATGTCAGTCAGTCAGTCCAAGTGACAAGAGTCCGTACAAGTACAAAAGTCACAAGAGTACAAAAGATTGACACAACAAGTGAGTGTCAAAGCCATGAGCATATGGGTGTGGTTTGGCAGGGACAAAAGTCCCATCATTTCATACTGCAGCTGTAGCCCTCAATACGTTTGTTTTTAGGTGACTCTGTGGTTGTTGTTGTTTGTAACTTCTTGGCTGGGCTTCATTCTTGAGTACCTACTTGGTGGTGTAGCTCCTGTGTGATTTCCATTTCAAACGACACGTGTAATGTTAACATGAATTTTGTACTATCTTTTTATTCGTAAAGTGAGATCTTATTATACAGGCGTTTTCTCTCCTATTCGTCGTCGCGTCTCGTCATCGTGTCATCGTCAGCCGCCGCGCCGTTCATCCCGTCGTCAGCGACGGCTTTGTGGGCACGTTTTGTGTTTTGTACACCATGATGGTATTTCGTCGTCGAGTCCCTCTGCTCTGAACATCATGGCGTTCATTCCCAGCGCGGCACTTACTCCTTCGCTTTCTGCAGGAGCGGCTGTAGCACATAGATACAGCGGCCGCGCTGATTTCAGTCGACCAGCGATGTCACTCATCGAGACAATCCCTGCCTCTCTCGTCGCTGATTCGACGGGAGAAGCGAGAGTCTTCGAACCTGTAGCTCCAGATTCGTCTCTGCTGATAGGGTTCGGGGCGGTCGTGGTAATTTGCGCGGTGGCAGGCTACGTTTGGGCCGAGGAAGTCGTTCCAGTATCTCGTACAAAGCTAGCGATATCGAAAAGGTCGGGAGGCGTAAAAGATTACCTGGACGAGCTCAGAGATTCAGAACCTACATCAACGGAAATGGTCGAGGAAGAGCAGTCTCCGGCATCAACCGAGACAATCAAGCCCGACGTAGGAGACGGGCGTGATTTCGAAAGGTGGCTATTCTCCGACTGGCTCAACAAGCCCGCTAGCAAGGGTGGCAGGCAGAAAGAGCCGGCGCTTCCAATCCTGAAGAATGCCAAGTGGGTGAGATATAATTTAAGATTGCCTCCGTTTCACATTTCAATTATCAGGGCAATTCAATTCTGACCGTTGCGTGAAGAATTCTGGTGACAACCCCGTGCTCGTAACAGCATTGATCATGATGATTGGAGTTGTTGTTGCCTCGGTTACGGAGCGTGTCGCGACTTTGTAGAACAGACACAAGGCTGGATGACGGCTGGATTACAACGAGGAGGTCAAAAGACTCCGACCAACACTCAGAGTCCGAGAACATGAGGCGGTGGTGGCAACATCGTACTAGAGAAGTTTAGTTGTAAGAGATGAGGTTTTCTGCTGACTGCCGGACCACGGAAGTTGCTCATGAGTAATAACTGAGTAACAACTTCTCGTTACTCTTCGATTTTTTCCTATCTTAATGAGAGGAACAGCATACGTCATAGTGTCATGGTCCTGAGTCCAAGTTTTAGAGCTCCCCGGTTCATGCTCAAGCACCTCTCTTGGACTTCACATCTTCGATCAGTCGAATGTGCTTGTGCTTCATTGCGGTCTTAGCATCACTGATTATCTTCAGCTGGGCTCCGAGTCTGTTTATCACCTCTTCTTTCTCAGCGAGAACGTCCGTGATTGGGACAGAGCTTGTATTGATGGTACTACGATAGATGTGTGAGAGGCAAGTTTTCAGCAGTCATGACTGACATTAAGTTTCGAGTCTCAACTCGTACACTCTCACCCAAGGTCGACGTCCGCTCTTCGGAGAAGGTCCACAATGGCCGCACTCTTCGCCTGGCCCCTTTCTATAGACCGCTTTAGTCGTCGCTCGCACAACATGGACGTGAAATCCTCGACCTGTCTTGCGCTGTGTACAGATGACTGCAGCTTTTTCAGGCATTCGCTGCGCTCCGACTCGAGGGCTTGGAACTTCTGGAAGAGAACCTCATGGTCCCACTGGATGGTCCTCAGCTCATCTTCCGCCTTGCTGTCGTCGCGAAATGAAGAACAGCGCGTTGTTACAGAAGTTGATTGGAGATAGAGACGAAGGGCATTCGCAAAGTCTTACCTCAGGACTCGCTTTTGACTATCCAGGTCCTTTCTCTGCTCGAAGAATGTCTTCGCGTCGACCTCCAGCCGAGCCAGCTCTTCCCGGCCGAGCTCAAGCGGACCAATTATCTCGTCGTTGCGCAGCTGCAGCTCATTTAGTATTTGCCGGCCATGCTGCTCACGCTCCTTCATCATCATCGCCTCCTTGCGCAGTTCAACGATGGTGTCCAGGTTGCTTTCCAATGCAGCCTTGTACGCCGACCTCATCTCCTCCAGCTGTCGAGAGTTTGCCGAGAGGACGTTCTCTACTTTGAGCAGCGATTGCTCTGAAAGCGCCGACATCTCCCCCGCCAACGTCCTGGCCGACTCGTCCCTCACGCGCTTGGACTGCTCCTCCGCCGCCGTCGCTAACGCCGCGATGCGATGGCCCGCCTGGTTTCTCAGCAGGGTGGCCTCATCATTCGCCTTTTTCTGCCTGTCGAGGTTGAATCGGTCGTACGAGATAGTGGTGTCCTTGATAGAATCCGCCACGTCCTGAAGTTCGCCGGACAGCTGGCCCAGTTCGCCGTCATGTTCGCTCGTCAGCGCGAGCTGCTTTGCAAATCCCACCGTCATCTTGTTCGCGAGGTCATCCTGGTGGTCAAAGAGGAGCGTTTTCAAATTGCGTTTCTGCTTGCCGAGTACAATGGCGTGTTCGTCTCGTTCCCTGCGCAGGCGCTGGTCCTTTGCGGCCAAATCGCGCTTCCTCTCCGCGAGAGACTGTTGATCTATCTCCCGACTCGCTCTAAGGCTGTCCAGGTTTTCCCGAATCCGCTGTTCCAGCTCGGTCTCATGCTGTATCCGCTCCCGCAGGGCAAGGGCGGCGCGATAGAACTCCTTGCGTTCGATGTCCTCGGGAGACGGGCATCCCTTCTTGGTCTTCTTCTTGCCCCCTCCCTTGCCACTGCCCTTCTTCTTCTTCATGGTGGAGGCGGCGTTGAGATGATGGCGCGATGACGCAATGACGCAATGACGGCAACGTTGGCGGTACCAACTTTGACTTCAACGTGTGCGCCAAGCGGACTCGAAAATTTTTATATTTCTGTGAAAGGTTAATGGTACGCCTTCCTTGTAGGAGTGCGACCTTCGTCGGAAATATAGGTAGGAACCCTTACACCACCGTCGCACCGTCGCGCACGAAAGGTCGGTACGCTTTATCATTTTAGGGACGACTTCCCTGTCGGTCGGTACGCGAGGAACGCCTTAGAATGATGCCGTCCATGCCGTTTCTTGATCACGTCGAGAACGGGGACTTCGTCGGCGCCCTCACGGTGATCGGGGAGCCTCGGTCCAACGACGAGGACAACAAGTCCCTCTGGAGGGCGTACTGCCTGTCAAGACTTGGACAACACGCCAAGGCAAAGGAAATCTACATCGATATGCTATCCAGCGGAGAAAACAACGGTGGCGATGATTGCGGTGTGTCACGCAACACCATTATGCTGTATTTATCCATCGTGTACTGCCGCCTCGGCGACTTCTCCTCGGCCGAAGAGCTCGCCCTGGCGGTCGACTTCGGCGACAAAGACGACGGACTTATCAGGCAGGAGTCAAGTCTGCGGGTGCGTATCTTGCTGCACATTGCGCAGAGGACGAGGAACGAGACCAAGGTTTCGGAATACAGGCAACAGCTGACGGACTCACTCGAGGATGCACTGGCTGCGGCGGCTGTGGACTTCTCATTTCGCAATCGGTACGAGGACGCTGCGGTGGTTTACAATAA